>PVJO010005244.1:0-100135 GCA_004026905.1 Hystrix cristata
CTACTGTTAGAGTTTCCAAATTTGTTGTCTTCCTACTCTTAATATAGTGAGCTTTCATTGTGGTCTCAGTAAATTCTGTAGTGAATTACCCAGAGACACAGAATTGTCCTTTCAAGAGTCCACCTGGGCAAATAAAACTTTTTTTTTTTGGTTCTGGGGATCAAACTCAGGGCCTTGCATTTGCTATGCAAGAGCTCTACCACTGTGTTATATCTCCAACCCTAGTATTTTTTGGTCTCTGAAAATTGTGTTATTTTCCTGTCTAGTGAATAAATCAGTGCACTTTTCCTCTTGGCTACTTCCTTTCTATGGTTTAGTCAGAAAAACCCTAATAATACTATTTTTCCTTCTTGTTTTGGCAAACAAATAACACTTTTTAAAAAAAACTGCTTTAGGGCTTGGGGATTTAGCTCAAGTGGTAGAGTGCTTGCTTCGCAAGCCCAAGGCCCTGAGTTCGAATCCCACCACCAAAAAAAAGATTTAAAAGAAAAAGAAAAACTAGCTTTACTGAGAGAGAATTTGCATACTACAGATCCACCTGTCTGAAGTGTACAATTCAGTGATTTTTAGTAAATTTGTGGTTTTGTGCAGTCATTGCCTCATTCCAGTATTAAATTTTCAGTACCCCAAAAAGATCCCTTGTTAACACTTTTTAACTTCCTTTGGAGTTATCCACAAGTTTTATTCATTTTTGGGCATGAGTTGAGACTGAGTTTCACTGTGTAGCCAAGGCTGGTCTCAAACTCACAATGCTACTCCTACCTCAGCTTCCCGAGTGCTGGAATGACAGGCATGTGCTACCATGCCTGGCTAATTTTACTAACTTCTGCATCAAATACATCTTCTTCCTGCAGTTTTCTATCACTCTTACCTATTGTATGTCTTCCTTCCCCTTCTAATTTGTATATTAGTTTCTTATAGCTGGTCAGACATCACTCTTGTCATTTTTATTCTATTTTCTCTTGTCATTTTTATTCTGTTTTCTCATCAGTTTCTACAAAGTAGAACCTTTCTTGAAAAGAACGGATTTAGCTTTTATTCAGTTATTTTTTTCTTTAAAAGATTACTTTATATAGACCTCAGCCTTTTTTTTTGGGAGAGGGTGCTGAGGATCAAACTCAGGGTCCTGTGCTTGCTAGGCAAACTCTCTACCACTGAGCTAAATCCTCAACCCAATAATTACTTCTTTTTGACACCAACAGGAATCTTCTTAAAAGCAGCAAACTCATGGCTGAGAGTGTTGTAAAACTGAGTATTACATGGAAGATGTTCTGTAAAAAATGGAGTTCAGAGTTCACTTACTTTGAGCTTCTATGTGATATGAACTTTTAAGTGCAGAGTTTAAACATGGTTGTTTAAGAACCTTGGGATGACTTGGACAGATGTATTCTTGTCTCCAGCTCCTTTTGCTCTCTGCTTCTGGGCTGCCATGATTTGTACAACTTTCCTCTGCCGTGTTCTTCCACCATGCTGTTTCTGCTTTGGCCAGACAGCCATGGGCTGAATACTCTGAAGACTATGATCTGAAATAAACCTCTCCCTCTTAAAAA
Organism: Hystrix cristata; assembly: GCA_004026905.1. Taxonomy (NCBI): domain Eukaryota; kingdom Metazoa; phylum Chordata; class Mammalia; order Rodentia; family Hystricidae; genus Hystrix; species Hystrix cristata. Next base: position 1,551 of record PVJO010005244.1, read on the forward strand.
AAAAAAAAAAAAGAAAGAAACTTGGGATGTAAATCTAGTTTTCTCTGGGTTATAAAGAGTTTTTGTTGATAACCTTTTCATAGTTGTACTTCAGTGGAGTATTAACATTTTTCATAATTTTCAGGCAAGTTCTTTCCTGTTTTTAAAATTCCTTCATCCGGTCTTCTTGTGTGTGCCTTGAAACAGTACAACTTTTAGTGAGGGGTCTGGAATTACCTGGATTTGAACCTTGGCTCAGTAGTTAACTTCTAAACCTCACTAGTGTCTGTATAATTGGAAAATAATGGTACCTAATAGGTGTGCTGCAAGGATTAAACAAGCATTTGGCACTGTTTGTGGTCACAAGCATTAAGGGTTGCCTGTTTTTTTCCTCAATCTAATAAAACATCTCACAAAATACTCAGTGATCTTTCCCTTCAATCTATGCACTGAACGTACCTGTAGACTTTGCTCAAGAAAGTAACCTTGGACATGTCTTCTGTAATTGCTGCATCTCTGTTACCTTCATTTTTCCTTAAAACTCAAGTCAATTTAGATTTAATTTAGGATAAAGTCCATATGTGAACCATTTTTCTCCTAAAATGTCTATGTTTGCTGTGTACCGTTTTGAAAATAACACCTAGTGATTGCCCAGTGCTATAAAAAGATGGTAAATAGTCTTTCTACTTCAGAGTGTACAATCTTAATGGTATCTTGGAAATGCATCAAGACACTGATATCTCCTTATGTCTCTTCCTGCATCAAAGGCTACAGTTCTTATGTGGTCATCAGTTGATCTAAGGAGAGTATCAGTCAGTTTTTTTAGCGGTTCTCAATGGGAAATGTTCCTGTTGGTACACTTGGAAAAGTATTGGGGGTACAGTACCTTTTGGTGTTGAATGTCAATGGGTGGGAGATGTACCACTGGCATTTGGGGACCAGGGTCAGCAGTCCAAAACATAGGCTTGCCCACCTAAAATGCCAGTGGAATCACTGGTGGGAAACTGAGCTGAAGACTTGGTGAACTGATAAGGTTTTATTTTACCTTTTTTTTTTTTTTTTTTTTTGGTGCCAGAGATCAAACTCAAGGCTTTGTGCTTTGCTGGGCAAACGTTCTAACCACTGAGCTAAATCCTCAGCCTCTTACCCTTGTTATTAAAAAAGTTACTGCTTGAAGTAAGTTTTTGGAAATAATCTTTCAGAGCTGTAGTGTATAATCTTGGAATTCTTCAATGAGAATCAGGCCACATTTTCTCATTTGAGAAGAGTATTTTGTTGAAGTTTGTAAAGGCATTTGCCATTATAAATGTGTTTGGTGGCATTTATTCCTTAAAAGTAGGAGTAGTTGAGTGGTTAGAATGATTTAGCGGTTTAAGAAAATCGGCATTATATTCCTTTAGTAATCTGTATATCTTCATGGTCGAGAGAAGTAATATCATCTGTGTCTGGCATTCCAGCGATGCCTGCATATTGCTTGTATTGTGTTTTCTCTTACTCCCTTTCTCTCCCTCCCTCTCTCCCTCCCCACCCCTTTCCTTTTTCCTGCAGTTAGGCAGATCAATAAGAATTGAATTTAGATTGTTTGGCTTGAGCCTAGTAATGTAGGACTTTAACACAGATTTTAGGGAAGGCAATTATTCCCAACTTCTTTTTGCCTTTTATCTACAACAGTGTTTCTCAAACATTTGTGGCTGCGACTCATCATTTGAGATATATTTTACATTAGGACCCAGTATACCATAAATATATAAATACCTGAAACAGAAGTTTGTTTTTTAATAGATTTTTATTAAAATTTATCCAAAATTACACAAACTTACAGGCCATTACACAAACTTACAGACCATAATACATTGTGCCTTTTGCTTATAACAACAAGCAATGTAAGAAGCCACACAGCTGCAATATGAAGTTGTAACTACAGAAAGTTGACTGTAGTACCTAGTGTACATGTTACTGTTTTAAGTTTGGGTTATTAGGTTCTTGTTTTTAGGATATCTTTATTCCCTTGGATTCCCATTCCCTTCCCCCTTTGCCCTCTTCTTGTTCCTCTGGACCCTTTGCCTTTTTTTGTTTGTTTGTTTGTTTTTTGTGGTGCCAGGGATCGAACTCAGGGCCTTGTGCTTGCAAGGCAAGCATTCTAATCACTGAGCTAAATCTCCAGCCCCTGCCTTTTGGTTTAGATCTGTGCCCTTGTCTTTTTGTATTCATTGTTTACCATTTTATTTTGTTTGTATTTTGCCTCAGTCAAAAGAGAGATACCATACAGTGTTCAAGCTTGCAAGTCCGGTTTATTTCATTCAACATTATATTTTCCAGGTCCATCCATTTTCGTATAAATAACTCTAATTTGTCCTGCTATATAGCCGAATAGTATTCCATTATATACAGATACCACGTTTTATTTATCCAGTTATGTGTTGATGGGTATACAGGCTGCTTGCAGAATTGAGCTATTACGAATTGTGCTGCTGTAAACATCGGTGTGCAGGTATCATTGTAGTATGATGGCTTTAGCTCTTTGGGGACAATACCTCGATTCCTCCTAGGGGATTGGCTCAGTCGTATGGGATTTCTGCTTCTAGGCTTTCGAGAAATCTCCATACTGATTTCCACAATGGTTGTACTAGTTTACAATCCTACCAGCAGGGTAGGAGGGTTCCTTTTTCACCACAGCCACATCAGCGTTTGTTATTGTTTGATTTCCTAATGATTGCCATTCTTTCTGGTGTAAGATAGAATCTTAGAGTTGTTTTAATTTGTGTTTCTCTAATGGCCAGAGATTTTGAACATTTTTTCATGCGTTTGTTGGCCATTTGTATTTCTTCCACTGTGAAGTGTTCATTTCTTTAGCTCATTTCTTGAGTGGATCATTAATTTTAGGTATTTTAATTTTTTGAGTTCTTTGTGTATTCCAGATATTAGTTCTCTGTCTGAGGATTAGCTGGCAAAGACCTTTTCCCATTCTGTGGGTTTTCTCTTCACTCTAGTAATTGACTCTTTTGCTGTACAGATGATCTTTAGTCTAATATAATCCCATTTGTTGCTTCTTGTTGCTATGTCCTATGCAGTTGAAGTTTGTTTAGAAAGTCCTTTCCTACTCCTTTATCTTCAAGTGTTTTACCTATTTTGTCTTCTAGAAGATTTAATGTTTCTGTTTGAATGTTTAGATCTTTGATCCATTTTGATTTTAATTTAGTATATGGTGAGAGATATGGGTTCACTGAAACAGAAGTTTTAAAATAATATCTTTAACATGTGTGGTGCAGTCTGATAGTTTTTTTTTTTAAATTTTATTTAATTGCACAGTGTTGACTGTGGCCTACTGAATTGATTATGTGACCAGTGTATTATGAATGCAATTAGAAACAAATACTGTTTTAGGATGTATGTTCATGAGATTGTAACTCAAGCTTTAAAATATCCTGAAGTCTGGCTGTTTCTGACTGTGTGCTCCACTGCTGCCCTTGACTAAGGCATGTCATAGTCAGGTGTTTCCTTGGAAAGGTTTAGAAGTGTTTGCAGGAATATGCTGTTTGGGGGCAGAGGTGGTGGTTTGTTTATGTATTTATTTTGCCATATTTGATCATTATCACTTAAAATGGTTCGTGTCCCCTACTCCATAGTGAAGACCTTCAGACACTCATGTCAGGATTGTGCAGGCTTCTTAGCAGGAATCATTTGTTCAGTTTCACGGATTATTTTGGTGGTGACAGAAAACAATTTACTTTAGTTATATGTTTTATTGGAGGTTTTCTCCAGTGGGCTTTCTGTGTTTCTGAAAGTACACTCAGCGTACCGAATGTAGGGATCTGGTAGTGTGCAAAGAAACTTCCTAATATTTTCCCAAACCCCATTTTGCAAAGAATTTGAAATTTAAGCCAAACTCTGATCTTCGAATCATAGTTTCTCTTTGTATGAAGTAGCTAATTAAATTCCACAGTATTTATTGAGCAGTTGAAAATCTTTCATGTGCCAGGCACATGGGAGCAAAGCGGGTTAGGGAACTCTCATTTATTGAACACCTATTAAGTTTCAGATAGTCTTAGTTTACTTTAATTCTTCATGTTACTTAATTCATATGGTGACTATATTTAGGTAGTTAATATTGTATAGCGCAAGGAACTGAGGCAGAGGGGAGCTAAGCTCTTGTAATTTAAATGGCAGCTCTGGAATTTGAACTGAAATCCACCTGACAGAAAACCCATGCTGGTTTTTCTGACACACTGTGTTACCTCATGTGTAAGTGTAAAATGTGCTCCATGTTTCTAGGAGCTCATCATCTAGTGCAAGCGTTTGCAGAGTGGAGTCTGCAAATGAACTGCTGAGGGTCGCTGATTCACTTTCAGGGAGTCACAGGTTCACAGCTATTTTTATAATACTGAGATGTTATTTCACTGATGCAAAAGCTGCAGTGTGTACGATTGTGGCACGTTAGTACAAATTGAGGGTGTAGCACTGAACTATACTCATAGACATAGTATTTTTGCCACCATTCGTTTGCAGGAAAAGAAAAAAAAGTAGTTTCACTTACAAATGTTCTTAATGCAGCAGTAAAAAGTTATTTCATTGCCAGGCATGGTGGCTCATGCCTGTAATCCCAGTGAGGCAGGAGGTGGGCCAAGGCCGTTTTGGGCTGCAGTGAGTTCAAGGCCAGCCTGAATTATGTAGCAAGTGAGACTGTTTCAAAAAACACAAACAAAGTTATTAAATCTGGAACTTCTAATGCACATCATTTTAAATGGAAATATTAATCACATAAAATGTTACCTTAAAAAGGTACCCAATTTATTGGTTTTTGGTATGCTTACAAGGTTGTTCAACTGTCACCACTAGTTCCAGAGCATTTTGATCATCTCAGAAAGAATCTCCCTACCCACTGGCAGTCACTCTCCATCCCCTTCTCCAGGCACCAGACAGCCACTCATCTACTTTCTGTCTCTTCATTTGCCTATTCTGGACATTTTATGTAATTGTACTAATACAGTGTGTAGTCTTTTGTTCTGGCTTCTTTCATTTAGCATAATGCTTTCAAGGTATATTCTTACCAAAACAAGTATAACTGCTTCATTCCCTCTCTTCCTTCTTTCCTTTTGTTCTTTCATTCCTTTGTTCATTCTTTTCTTCTCTCTCCCCCCTTCCCCTTTCCTTTTCTCTCCCTCTCTCCCTCCCTCCCCCCCTCTTTCCCTTTCTCCCTTTCTTCCTCCCCCTTTTCCTTCCTTCCTTCCTTCCTTCCTTCCTTCCTTCGAGTCTTACTATATACTTCAACACTTGATCTTAGCCAAAAGACCAAGAAGCGATCTTACTATATATGTCAGACTGTCTTTGAACTTGCTTATGTAGACTGGGCTGGTCCTGAACTCAGAGTGATCCTCTTACCTCACCCACCTGAGTGCTGGTATTACAGGGGTGTGCTTCCATGCCTGGCTTCTTTTTTATTTCTTTTAAAGGTAGTTTTATTGACATCTAAAATTCCTACAGACCATACAGTTGACTCTACATAAAGTATACAATTTAATTTAAAATTTTAAATTTATATTTAGACAAGGTATTGGCCAGGATGGCCTTGAACTTGTGATCCTCCTGCCTTACCCTGCTAAATACCTGGGATTATGGGCATGTGCCGCCACACCTGGCCCATTCGGTGGTTTTTATTAGATTCACTAATATTTACAACCATTACTACAGTTGATTTTTTTTATTGTTGTTGTTGTTGTTTTGTCTACAGTTGATTTTAGAAAACTTTAATCAGTTAAAAAAGAGGCCACACTAGTTAATTCCCCTCATTTCCCAGTTCAGCCCCTTTTCCCTCATGTTAAGGGCCACTAATCTACTTGCCATCTCTGTAGATTTCCCAGTTGTGAATTTTCACATGAGTAGAATCATACATATGGACTCCAGTTTCTCCATATTTTTACCAGCTCTTGTTAAAATCTTTTTGATTTGATTGTAGTGGATGTGAAGTTGTATCCCATTGTGATTTTGTTTCATATGCTCTAATGAATAATGATGTTGAACAACTTTTGATACGCTTATTGTCCATTCGTATACTTTAAGGAAGTCTGTATTTAAATCACATGCCCATTTAAAAATTGGCTTGTCCTTTTCTTTTTTTCTTTTTTTTTTTTTTTTGGTGCTGGTGATTGAACTCAGGGCCTTGTGCTTGCAAGGCAAGCACTCTAACCACTGAGCTAAATCCCCAGCCCCACAATCATATTTTCTTATAAGAATTTTATATTTTCAAATCTTGCATTTGGGTCTTTGGTCTATTTTGACTTAATGGTTGTATTTGGTGTAAAGTAGAAGGCTCAACTTCATTCTTTTCATGTGTATATCCGGTATTTCTAGCACCTTTTGTTGAAAACTAGATGTCCATTTGTCCCACTAGTACATTTGTGAATGCAGTTTTCTGTTGACAAGACTGTTCTTCCCCTACTGAATCATGTTGGCATAGATCATTTACCAGTGTGACCAATTAAAATTTGGGCTGGATAACTAATTTTTTAGTCTAGTCTTTGAGTTTGTTCTGACCCCCAGGAATGTACTTTCTAGCTGCCTCTCCTTAATTCTCACTGGCTTAGCTTGTTGCTAGTTAAGAAGAATTGGTTTTCAAGATGCCTTTAGGCCTGAATTTCCTGATGGTCTATTTCAAATAAAGTCAGTTAGTTTGGGGAGAACTTCGGAGTCTTTTAATGGACAGCCTCTGCCCTGGGACCAAATCTGAGTCATTACTCTTGATATTGGGGGGTGAGTAGTTTCTGGTCTTCTTGGTTTGCCTCTTGCGGAAATAGCTGGAGAGAGTGGAGTGGGTGTTCTTGAGTCTTGTGGGCTGGACAGGATGGAAAAAGGGAACCCCTGGCCTCACTCACCAGGAATTTAGCCCCTTCAGCTGGAAGTTGTAGACTGATGAGGAGTGTGGAGCCCTCTTCCTGGTGTTTGCTCAGAGCTGAGGAGGGCAGGGGTGTCCCCTTGTTGGCCACATCTACCTGGAGGGGAACTTCCCTCAAGCCGAGGGAAGGAGTGGACACAGCTGAAATGCTGTAGGCTCCCTTGCCGCTACTGAATGTTAGTAGATTTTCCTCAATAAATCCTTCTTTATTTGCTGCCCTCCCTTAGGCAGTGGTAGCCTATGGCATGCTTGTTATTTGTTTTTCTTTTAAGACAAAAGATGTTAATATATGAGTTGTTTTTTTCCTAAACTAAAACCACAGTATTCAGGTTTAATTGCAGTGTTGGCACTTTGCGTTAAATAAATGGGTTTTGGGTTGCCATTTGGGTACTTATTCTGGAAAAGATTCTCCATTACTGCCTTAGGGCCATTTGTAGAAATTTGAAATAGTTGTTTTTCTTAAATAGTTTTCACCAGTGTTGCTTGTTTTTCTGGGGAATGTGTCCATGGAGTTCCTCTAGCTGAGATCCTGAAGAGGAACTCTATAATTAACATAACATTCTGGTTGGGATTAATACCAATTTATTTTCAACAGTATATAACTTTGGATCCCTGTTATCTATTCTCCCCTCCCATGTGCAGTTATTGTCATGAATTTCTTTTCTTCCTTGCCTTTCCCCTTTTTTTTTTCTTGCTTTTCCTTTTTGTTTTCTCTCCCCTTCCCTCCCTCCTTCCCTAGTATATCCAGTATTCCTAGCACCTCTCCTCTCCCCTCTTTTCTCCCTCTCTTTTGTGGTACTGGGGGTCAAAGCCAGGTTTCATTGACCATTGTCTGCTTATCAATACAGATTTATAATTCTTGCTTTTTGTAGTTGTCTTTTAAATAAGACAAAAGAAAAAAAGAGAAAAATACATTTATAATTTTTAATACATGGCAGTTATCCCAGCTGCTGGGGAGGCTGAGGCAGGAGTATAAGTTCAAGACCAGCCTGGGCAATTTAGTGAGACCCTGTCTCAAAAATAAAATAAGAGGAATAAGAATGTAGCTGTTTGCCTAGTATGCGTGAGGCCCTGCATTCAATCCCTAGTACCACAAAAAACAAAACAGGCGCACATACACACAAACCGCACAAGCAGCATTTTCACTGGTTTTTTTTTTTTAAATAAAAAAAGACAATTTATTTGAAGATGGAAAAGGGGGAAATGAGAGAGAGGAAGAAGGGAGAGAGGGGGTGTGCACAGACATGGCAGACAGCTACTCTGAAGGACTAGGGAACTTTTGAAAGTAACTCCTACTGTCTTTTGTATTTATATATGTAGTTGATTTTATCATTGCTGTTTAATTTTTTATTACATTTGAGTCTCTGTAGTTTATTTTAATTTTAACCTGAAGGACACCTAGTATTTCTTGTAGGTTAGATCTGCTAGCAAAAAATTCTGTTTTGTTTTTCTGGGAATGTTTTACTTTTTTCTTCAGTGTTGAAAGGTAGTTCTGATAGTATCTTTGGTTGATGTGTTGTTGCATTTTAAATTTCAGGACTTTGAGTATGTCATCCCCCTGCCTCTGGTTTCTGATGAGAAATCACCTCTTAATTGTATTAAGGATCCATCATGCATGATGGTTGCTTTTGTGCTTGTTGTTTTCAAGTTTTTCTCTCTTTGTAGGTTATGATGTGTCTAGGTGTGACTCACTGAGTTTATCTTACTGGGGTTTGTTAAACTTGTTGAATGTATGGATTGTTTTTCATCAAAATTCAGTTTTTAGGCATTATTTCTTCAAACACTCTCCCTGCCTTTTCTTTTTCCCCTCCCCATCTGAAACTGCATTGTGCACATGTTGATGTGCTTGATGGTATCCTGTGAGTCTCTAAGGGACACCACCATTTTTTTCTTTCTTTCCTCAGACTGATAATTTCAACTGTCTCATCTTCAGGTTTGCTGAATTTTTATGCCTGCCTGTATCTACTTAGGTCCATGTAGTGACTATTTTATTTCAGTTATTGCACTTTTCAACTCCAGAATTTCTATTTGGTTCTTTTCTATAATTTCTGTATTTTAATTGATGTTCTTTATTTGGTGAGACTACGTTCTCATTCTTTCTTTTTTTGATAAAATTCCCTTTAACTCTGAATACATTTGAAACAGCTGATGTAAAATCCATTTGCCTAGGAAATCCAAAGTCTGAGCTTCCTCAGGGATAGTTTTCCTCCCTCCCTTCCTCCCTTCCCTTTCCTGCCTTCTAAACTGAAATGGCTGCTCAAGCTCCAGTCATAGTCTGTATGCTAGCCAGCAGGAAGAAGGGCTAAAGAGAAAAGTGTGCTGACTCCTTTTAACTGTACTTCTTAAAAGTCTCATGTGCTTAGAGACTTCAGCTCAGAGCCCATTGGCCAGAATGTCATCGTATGATTGCACCTAGTTTCAAGAGAGGCTGGGAATTATACTCATTAAATAAGCTGGGTTGCCATTTGCCCTGATCTTTTATTATAAGAGAAGAGAATAGATTGGGGATGTAATTAGAATTTTATTTATTTATTTATTACTACAGCCTATCTTATTAGTTGTTTTAATATTCCTGCCTTCCTCCTTCACACATACAGACACATGAGTACAAGATGGACTAATCCAGTGTTTCATTTAGTTACTTCGTGCATCTCAAGTCTAAGAGGTTTGAATAATGTGCAGTCTTCTCTGTCAGGTAGAGTTCAGAGCCCGTAGAACAAATACAAGGTAGCTGCTCCCTAAACAGTGAGTGTATATAGGTGTAATAGAAGTAGGATAGTAACAATCACACATTATCATCAAAAGGGAGGAATTACTAAGAAAAAAGTTACTAGCCAGCAGCAGTTACTAAATGATACAGGAAATTTAAAGACTTTCTCTCTATATAGACTAATAAACTCCTGGAATAAACATTGTTTTTAAATCTGAGGACTCTGGTTTTTTTTTTTTTTTTTTTTACTTGCTTCACCTTTCTACCTTAACTTAATGGCAGTTACCGTGACATGCTACCTGAACTACTTGAAACAATGTGCTCTTTGTGAGGAGGCAACCCTGACCTCTTTGGGGGAGCACCTTGAGTTTACAGCCTTTAAATGACAAGGCTTCAGTCTTCTCTGAGGCTGCCACTTAGCAGCTCCCACTTGTGACTGCAGAAGTGATTCTATAAAACTCTGATGTAATAGGGGTCCCCCTCCCCCCATACTCCAAACCCAGGGCTGCTGTATTCTTGAGCTACATCCCCAGCCATTTTTATTTTTTGAGACAGGTTTTTGCTCATTTGCTCAGATTGGCCTTAAATTAGGCTCCTCCTGCTTTAGCCTCTTGAGAAGTTGAGATTATAGGAGTAAGCCACTGTACCTGACTGGCTTTTAGTCACTTTAGGTTGCAAGCGGCAAGAAAAAGTATACCTTCCTTACAAGGATGTAATCTTCATATCTCTGCTTACTGACTGACTAGCTCTCGTCTAAGTTCTACTTCTCTGGTATAATTTTGTTGAAATTTGTGGTAGTATAGTGATAATATATAACATTCTGAATCTTTCCTAGTATTTCCCTTAAACCACAGTACTCCAAGATAATCAGACAGTGGTTTAACCAAATGTTTTAATACTGTATAATCACAATCACTACCTTTCTGGTGTTAGTATCTGAGTGGTCACTCCTCACAGCTTTACTCTTAATCCAATGCCACGTGTTATTTTCTTTCTCATGAAGCATCCTACCTTTGGTGCCAGATTCTACATTAAAATTATTTTCAACAATTTTTGGCCAAAAAAGTAAAGTAATAATGGCTTTAACATACGTTTATTTTTCTGTATGTAAAAGAAGTTGAGAAATAGATAATGTAGGGCTGGTGTCAGGGAACACATTTCTTTCTACTTTTCTTGCCTTGCTATTCTCAACATATGACTTCTTCCTCGTAATCTAAGATTGCTGCTTTTTCTCCAGTCACTTTATCTACATTACCGCCAGGAGGAAGGAGAAATGTCTGAAGAATGATATACCCAGTTTCTCTCCTGGAAATCACACCTTGATATGTTTGTTCCTGACTCCTGGATTGAACTCAGATCTTATGGCCACAATTAGTTGCAAAAAAGATTGAAAAATATAGTCTTTGTGCTGGCATGTACTTAGCTAAAGATCAGATGTTCTGTTGCTGAAGAAGAAGGGAAGAGTAGATACTGGGCAACAACCTCCAGTCCCTGCCACAAGGATCTAGTAATGCTCTCTTCTTGCTTTTCTTAAATTTTTTAGTTTTTTTGGTGGTGTGAGGATTGAACCTAAGGCCTTACAAATGCTAAGCAAGTGCTGTACTACTTAGCTATACTTTCTGCTTTTTATTGGTAGTTTCTGATATTTAAAAATGTTTCTAATTCTCTTCCCATTGTTTGTTCTCTGTCTCTCTGTCTCTCTCTGTCTCTTTTTCTCTACCATCTAAGACATCTGAGTTACTACATTCAGATGGTTCTTGATGTATATGTATATATGTTTTGCCTGTGTGCTTCCTTTTTTCTTGATCACTTTAGAATTTTTCCTTTTTAAGATATACCATCGACAAAATATTTGAGGATTTCATGCTGCTAGTGTACACTTGCTTCCCTCCCCTGTTTTGGTTATCTGCGTTATGCTCATTGCCTATGTGAATGACTTCTGAATACACAGCACTGACTGCTGACTGGTGCTGCTAGGTTTCTTGGCATTCTATGAGTTTTTACAGTAATTGTAGTTGTAATGTGGAAACTCTTGCATTGCTGTGGAGAACACTTTCAGTATATCCCGGACTGAGGCTGGGTGTATGTTTTTGTTATTTTGGCATTGTTGTGCAAACAGCATAGAGTGTACTTACACAAACTGGTATGGCTGTGACTAGGCAGTATTACCTTATGGGGTCACTGTCACATATGTGGTCTGTTGTTGACCAGAATGTTTTGCAGCACACAACTGTATTTTGTTTGGAAAGTGAGTGTCTTTTCATGTATTCTCTTTTCTTTCTGTTTCAAAGCTTTAAATATAATTGTGCTGAAGTATCTGTTATGTTTTACTCCAGCAGAAATTCTCACCACCTTTTACAGTATATTAATTGGCCAGGAGTAATACTATTTGAAGCAAGAGGCTGTCAAAAGGGAAGAATAATGAGCCACAACTTAGTAGCTATTTTTATTTAAATTGTCAAGGCCCATTATGTTTCTACAACTTCTGTGTTGATTGTAGGCTTTAATAACCATAAAACACACAACCTCTGTGCTGTGTCCTATGCAGATAACTCAAAAAAGCATTGCTTTTGTGTGGTAACTGATCTTACCAGAGTAGATTAGTTTAATTAATAAGCTAGTTTTTACAATTAAAATAGAGTCAAAAGAATAATTCATGAACTTGATGGTCATTGCCTTAGTGTTTTAGCCTGGTGCTGCAATCAGTGTATCCACTGTACTCAGCATCTCTCATAGGACACCAGTAGGTGCTGAGGAGCTGTAGGGTGACACCTGATGACTCCAGACTTTCTGGGTGTATGTTTTTGTTTTTCGACTCTTCTTCATAACTGTGTCAGTACCTTTCTTTTTCTTTTTATGGAAAGATACTTTACTTCCTGTGTTTACAAATGTTTGATCAAAAATTTAGGAAAATGTTTGTTTCTTTTGCAAAGTAGGAGTGTGCTCTTATCACATTGTGGGAGAGCTCATTGGGAAACCCAAGGTCCTTTTTCTTTCTGTTGGTGCTGGGGATCAAACTCAGGGTCTTGTGCTTGCAAGGCAAGCGCTCTAACCACTGAGCTAAATCCCCAGCGGGAAACCCAAGGATATGAGGCTGCGGGCATAGGAAAATACAGCTTCTTTTCAAACGTTCCTTTGTCATGTGGAAACAAAGCACGGTACTGTAAATGTCTTCCTTTCCCCCACTGCTGCCTGTCTTCAGCCTAGGTGAGGTTTGTCTCAACATGTTTTTCATCCCAAAGTTACTATGTTAAAAATAACTAGTCTTTTTCATATTATTCATACCTGAACAGGATCCCTCTGGCGGATATTCCGTATCAGTGATTTTCTGTGGTCCGGCAACATTCCAAGTTGTCCTGGCTTATTGGTGCAGAGGGATTTGTTGTAAGAGTGGAAGTGAAGAATTCCTGACCCAAAAGCTATCTTATAATGGGTTACATAATTTTGTAGGTACATACACAAAATATGTTCAGGTGATATTTAAATATATTTAGGTCTTTTACACAGCATGTAGACTTGTAAATATTCATCACTCTATCTCTTAAATAAGAAATCTCTAAAAGATAAATGGAATCCCACATTTAAAATTGGAGCACATTTGAACAGCATAGAATAGAGGTTGAGAATAATAATGAGAGCATATCTGTAGTGTTTGTGGACATGAATAAAGTTTCAAGGATTGTACTTAAACTTTGTCATCTTGTCAAAATAGAGCCTTAAATTTCAAGCAGCTTTTTTTGTGTGTGAGGGGTGAAGGAGTGGTTTAAACCAAATCGTGAAATGTCTGTTAAATGTGCGCAAGAAAAAACGACATTGTATTGTTAATGCGGGCCATGCAGAATAGTAAATAAGACCAAACTCAAAGTCAGAAGCAGGCCAAGGTAAATTGCTGCCCCTGCACTCCATTCTGTACAGATCTGCCAGAGAGATTTTTTTTTTTAAACAAGGAGAAATCAGATCGTATCATTCCATTTCTTAAAAGCTCCCAGTGGAGTCTGTCAGTCTTTCCTCTCTAGCCGCGCTGGTCTTTCACTTCCTTCAAGTTTGTCTCACTTCATTGCCTTTGAACTTCATACGGTGTTCCCACTACAAGACCGACACATGTCAAGTTTCTTGTCAAGTTTAGGCAGAGCCAGGTTTTATGGTGGCTAGAGGGATGGGTTCCGAGACCTGCCTATCCAGATTCATCCCAGGGCCTCAGTTTCCACAATTAAAAGAACTGGGTAGTAAAAGTACCTTGTGGTGTTACGAAGATTGAATACATACATATAAAGTGCCTCTCTTATAATAAATGCTAAATGTTTGCTGTTATTCTAGTCTCCCTCAACTCAGATAGCGCTTTCTCAATAAGACCTGTCTTGACCATTTAAATTGATCACCCTGCCCTCAGGCACGTAACACTTTAGCTTGTATATTTACTTCTGTGTCTCTACCACTGTAATGTAAGCTGTATGAAAACAGAGATACTTTCTGTCAGTTGGACTCTGGTGCCTAATCAATATCTGTTTTTTGAATGAATTAGTGAAATTAGATCTGCCCTGGAAGGTCTTCTATTATAGGTGCAGTGAGGTTGAAAGTCATTTTGTATTGCTCAGTCAAGGTAAGATGTTACCATGTGTACCTAACATCTTTAAGTTACATGCTCTGGGCCAGTGATGGCGAACCGTTCAGAATTTTCAATGATAACAAACAGGTGGCAGTGGCACGTGTGCCACAGGTTCGCCACCACTGCTGGGCTGTGGCTATCTGGCAGCGGCTTGTTGGGAAGAAGTAATCAATAGAAAAGGAATGGGTCTTGGGGATAAAATACAGAATTTACTTCTCTTGTGTTTTTATTTATTTCTGCTGCTTCCAGCTGGTGAGTTCATGTCCCTTTACATAAGCCCTTGAGCTTCCTTGTGTCTTTAAGTTTGGGGACAGCTGGTTGCCCCTCAGCATTATAAAGTTACAGCTTTTATTGAGCCTCTAAAATAGCATGAGTAGAAAGTGATGATACATAATTAGATCCTCAGCTGTATATGATAATTTTAGGGTCAGGGATGGTCGGAGATCCACAGTAGGTGACCTGAGGCCAGGCATTCCTGAGTTTTGAAGTGAGTCAGATTTGATAGCATTTTGTCCTTCCTTTATACGTCTGCCTCTTTCTCATACTCTCCCTGCTTGTTTCTGTCATTCTCTTCCTGTTGTATTCCTTATTGTTTCATTCTTCCTTCTTTTCTGTGTTTTTCTTCTCTTGTACTTACAGGAAACCCAAATGATGTTTCCATTATTGGGCTTTGGCTCCTGGACCCAACATGCAAAATCAAATTCGTCATCCCTTTAGATAAAATTCCCCCAGCTCCCCCGCCACCCCCATTTTTAGCAGAATACCTTTTTTTTTTTTGGGTGCTGGGGATCAAACTCAGGGCCTTGCACTTGCTAGGCAAGCGCTGTACCACTTGAGCTAAATCCCCAACCCCAGAATACCATTCTTGCAGCCACAGCCACTCTGGCTTAATACCTTGGAGTCCTCTTTGACATCTCTGTTAGCTTCATCTCCCCTAACCAAACACAAACATATCCTGTCTCATGTAAATCCTGCCTCGTTTGTTCATCATTAATTCAACAAAGATTTGAGTTCCTGTTTTGCTTTAGGTATGGCAGTTCCCTCTTTCTGTATTAACTACCCAAGTTCAAGATTACAAACTAGTTATATACTGTGCATAATGAAGTAGCATTCCCTTTACAGCCCCATTCCTCTTTTCCAACCCAGCATATACTTTACTGCAATATTCTCGAAAATATTGTTTGGTGGTATTACTTCTTACTTCCTAGATGTAGACAGCAGCTTTCTGTTCCAGGTACAGTTTAGGTAACTTTTTTGTTTTTTTGTTTTTTTGTTTTTCTTTTTATTGAGACAGGATCTCACTATGTAGTTCAAGCTGGCCTTGAACTCACTATGTAGCCAAGGATGGCTTTCAACTTGTGGTGGTCCTCCTGCTTCAGCCTACCCAGTGCTGGGATTATAGGTGTGAGTCGCCGTGCATTCGGCTCAGGTAACCTTTTTTTGAGGAGGGTGTGGGGGATTGATCTCAGGGCCTTATGCTTGCTAGGCAAGTGCTCTACCACTTGAGCTAAATCCTCAACCCCTCATGTAACTTTTGTGCTTGATTTCTGAAACTGCGCTGCCCTTTTGGAGCAAACCCTACACCAATGGTTGTGAACCTATGGCACGCATGCCGCAACTAGCTGTTCATATCATTGAAAGCGCTAAAAAGCTTGCTGTCAGTGTCCTATATTTTGTGTGTGCGCGCACGTGCGTGCGTGCATGCGTGTGTGTGTGTGTGTGCACGCGCGCGTGCGCTTTTTTTTTGTTTGCGTATTCCTGTTTCCTGGAAAAATATAAGCTCACTGAGGGCAGGAATTTTGATTCATTCACTGTAAACTACAGCACCCAGAACAGTAATGGCATGTAGTAGGTACAGTACTCAAATAAGTATTTACTGAAAGACTGAATGAAAAATACATGAATCCTGTCAGTTTTATTATTTTACTTAGTTTTTCTTTGAAATGGGGTCTTGATGTATTGTGCAGGCTGGCCTCGAAGTCCTGGTTTCAAGTGATTTTCTCCCTCAGCCTTCTGAGTAACTGGGACAATTAAATATTATTGCTTCTCCCGGGAAACTTTTTCTCATCTACTCAGTATTTCTCTATCATCATAGGGTATATAATTCCACATTATATATGCAGGGCAACTGGCTTGGAGCTGGCAGTGCCAAGAGAAATAAGACCTAATCCTTACCTTCCTAAAGCCCCATAGTCTATTAGGGAATAAAGACATGTAGACAAGTTAAAAAAAAAAAAAAAAGTATTTCTCTATCTACTTTGACAGAACCCTCTTTCCTCTTTTTTACTGTATCTGTGCTTTCAATTGGATGTATGATATGATTGCTGTGAAGTTAATACAGTCAGTAAATTATTTATTCCTATTCTGTTTCAAAGGTTTTATCCATGTATTTGAGACAAAAAGGAAATAGAACAGAGTTCCCTTTCTCAGTGAATTTACTCTTTAGTGGGGCATCCGCCTGTTAGACTAGTACAGGTAAAGTGCTGATAGCAACAAGCCGGGATCTTGTGGAAGCATAACCTGTCGGAGGGAGATGGATGATAGGGAAGAGTGGTCAGGGTGGGGAAGAAGAGGCAATTCTGAGCAGCCACAGCTACAAAGCAGTGTAACAGGTGCATAGCATTGGGGTAGATAGAGGGTGCGTAGAGGGAAATGGTGCGAAACTAAGCAGTAGTGAAAGGCCTTCCTTATACTCTTGTGATTGAGGAGGTAATGTTATATATTGTTACTGTTGGCTGTTTTCTTGGGAGAAGAGGAAAAGCTTGGATAACTGATTCCCTAGAGGGATCAGGAGGAGCTGAAAACCTGAAACAACTGAAGACCAGATCGCTTATGCGCCATCATGGTATCTATCAGCATTTCTCGGCCACTTACTTGAGAACTATGTAGGTATCAATAAGTCTAGCTCTTTGTATCCTGATCCGATCAGCCACTTAAAAATTTGTAAAGTTGTTTCCTCTATTCTGTTTCTTTTTTCTCCAATTTTAAATTTATTAAAGTTTCACTAGAACATAACTTGAAACTTTGAAAACAGCAAAAAGATAAAAATCTCCGTCTCCATTTTATTTTTGTGTATACTCCCTCCCTCTATACCTCCTCATTTATTCATGAACTTCTTCTGTTCTTTTTTTTAGTGCTTATTAATTTTACAGAATATTGAGTTTCATTGTGGTATGTTCACACATTTATGTAACACATTTTGCTTATATTCATCCCGTTACCTTGTACTTCCTGTTGCTATCCCCATTCTCTTCCTTTTTTTTTTTAACAGTAGTCTTCCTTCTACTTTCATGTCTTCTTTTGTTTTATTTTAGAGATGGATTATTATATTTTTAGTTTCCATGTATTAGGAAAACCATGCAATACTTGTCTTTCCGAGTCTGGGTTATTTCACTTAACGTGATGACCTCCCTCCCATTTTCCTAATACTGTTCTTCTTTATGGCCAAATAATACTCTATTACATGTATATATCACATTTTATTTATTCGTTCATCTGTTGATGGGCACCTAGGCTAGTTCTGTATCTTGGCTGTTGTGAATTGTGCTGCAGTAACCATGGATATGCCAATTATCCCTGTAATATGCTGACGTTAATTACTTCGGGTATGTACCAAGCAGTGGTATAGGTGGGTCATATAAGTAGTTTTTTGAGGAGTCTCCATACTGAATTCCATTATGGTTGTATTAATTTACATTCCCACCAGCAGTGTGGAAGAATTTCTTCTCCCCACATCCTCATAGACGCATACAACTTTTTTTTTGAGACAGTCTTGCCATGTAGTCCAGGCTGGTCTTAAACTCACTGTGTAGCTCAGATGGGCCTCAAACTCATGGTGATCCTCCTGGTTCAGCCTTCCGAGTGCTAGGATTATACGTGTGCACCACCATGCCTGGCAAGTGGGTGCTGGGGGTGCAAGGCAAGAGCTCTACCAGGGAACTAAATCCTCAACACCGTACTATGTTTTACATTCTTGATGATTGCAATTCTGGTATTTCCAAATATGCATACATGTGCTTTGGTTTCTTAATAGCAGTTCCAGGCCTTAGTTATTATTATTTTGGGGGAGATTTGAGACAGGATCTCACTGTGTAGCCCAGGTTGACCTTGAACTCTTGGCAATCTTCCTGCCTCAGCTTCCTGAGTACTGGATTACAGGCGTGTGCCACTACGCCTGTCTTAGTCTTTAATTATTAACTGGCTATTGTAGTAGAAAAAAATTAGTTGTTTTATAGCTCTCTTCCTATCTGCAGTCTTCCCAGTGAGGTTTTATTACCGTTTTTGATTAAATGCAAATTGAATATTGACATTATTATAGATGTTTAAATATTCTGCACTGCTTAGCCAAATGGTTTATTATGGTAGTTTTTACCTTTCCCTTTCTTATATAATTTTTTTTCTGGCATTTATAATTGCCTCTATTAAAATTTTTGTTTAATTCTCTTTGTAAGTGTCACTAATTTGTTTTATACCCTTTGAAGATCTCTTTTTGTCTGTGTGTGCTGCTGGGGATTGAACCAAGTATCTCCTACATGCTAAGCACACAGTCTACCACTGAGCTGCAATTCTCTGCAGGGTTAAAGCGATCAAATAATTTATCAGATTTTTCCCCTTGATTTTTTTTCTGTTTTCTGTTGCTATAGCAAAGTATCTGAGAGCAGGTAATTGATAAATAATAGAATTTCATTTAGCTGCTAGTTCTGGAGGCTAGGCAGTCCTGGAGTGTGGCCCTAGCATCCGTGAGGCGTCTGTGCCATGTCATGAGTGGCAGAGGGCATTACATGGTAAGACTGCAAGTATGCTAGCTGTCCAGTCTCTTGCTGTCCTGTAAACCACCCATGTCATCATGTGGCCTTAACTCTCTGACCCCATCTAACCCTGATTGCCCTCAAAGGCCATACTTCCAGATACTTTTTAATATGTGAATTTGGAGGTTAAGTTTCTAGAACTTGAGCTTTTGGGGGTACATTCAAACCATAGCACCTTGGAGATTTTTCTTCTGGAAAGCCCTTTTTTCCTATTCTGATCCCTACTCAAGGCTTTCTTGGCCTGCTGTGAGTTGGTATTTGTTTTTATCTTGTTCCTGGGAATTGTGTTTCTTTCTCACCTAGCTTCGTGTTCCTCTTGCTGCTTGGATCTGTGTCTTTTTCTTTGTTTATTCTTTAGTGTTGGAACATGTCAGTGTAGGCCCTTCCCTTCCCTCCACTACTGAAGATTGAATCCTGGGCCTTCACTGAGCTACACCCCCAGCCTTTTTTGTTTTTTATTTTCAAACAGGGTCTTGCCCAGCCCGGGCATGAAATTACTATCCTCTTCCCTGAGTGCTGGGATTACAGGTGGGTGCCACCTGAAAAAGCTTTTTGAGAGATGAAATTTTTTTTTACTTGGAATACTCTCATACTTGTTTGATAGTTGTTAGGCTGTGCAAACAACTCTAGCCTGAAAATACTGTTTTCCTCAGAATTTTAAGTCATTGTTCCATAATGATGTAGTTTGCAGTGTTGCTGTTGAGACGTTTGATGGCCATTTATTATATCTCCTAGTTGTCAGTGAGGGATTTGGGCAGGGGTTAGTTTGAGGGTTCCTCTGTTCTGTACAGTGTTAGCTTGGGTCTACATGATGTTGACTGGGGGTCACTTGGTGGCGTTTGTCAGGTTTCTGGCTTGTCTGGCGTGTCTGGGATGGCTTTGCCCACATGGCTGATGCTTAAGATAGTATGTAATGTATATGAGGTAAACTCTCAGGAAATTCTTGTTTAGCTGATTTGTACTTCATGTCAAAATATGTCTCTGTGTGTGTGTGTGTGTGTATACACAAACATCTGCCTAGACACTGGAACAGTGGTGATGAACCCATGGCATGCATGCCACAGTGGGCTGTTTATCACTGAGAGCTCTAAAAGATTCGCCATCTCTGCACTAGGAGTTTTCAAGATTTGCTTTTCTATACTGTGTTGAAAACAAAAATCTGTCCAACTAAAAGAAAGTCCATTAATTTAGTAATAATTTTATATGGAAAAATTGATATTTAGAAAAATCAGACTGAGGTTACAGCTCAGTGGCAGAGTGTTTGCCTAGCATTCACAAGGCCTGGGTTCAGTCCCCAGCACCATCAAAAAAAAAAAGAAGAACCTTACCTTTCGGTTATGTAAAACCAACTTTGTCCTGGGCCATAATAAAGGATCCTGCTAGTCTAGTACTTACATTTTAGAGTTACCAGCTGTCTGCCTGGGCTCTCCATTTCTCTAACGTTTTGTGCTGTTGCTTCTGGTTCCATGTGTTGCTCTGTACTGGCAGAAGGCATGCAGGCTGGAGCGGTGAGGTAGGGTGGCGGAGAGATGAGGTGGAAGCAGGCCAGGAGAGGGAACAGATGGGATGTGGGAGATGGCCCTGCTCCCATGTTGTTTTTGTTCTGGTTGCTACTGATCATATATGAATCAGCAGCCCAGAAATTGGAGTTAGTGATCCTTTGATGAAAAACAAAGTTTGGTCTTGGATTCAATAGAATTATATACTTATAACACTAAAACCAGATGCAGATTTTATAGTAAATAATATTTTAGGCGTATTCAGGAATTGATCGAAAGGACTTAATTCTACCAATCGCTAGCCCTAAGTATTTTTGGATCTTCTCACTAAATTGTCACACTTCACTGGGATTTTCTCCTGTGGGATATTCAAAATAAGTAGAGAGTAGTGTGTTTGCTGTAGACATAAATCAGTGTATATATTTTATTTCAAAGTATTCTCTCTTTTCTTTTGCCAGTGCTTACGCTTCTGGTTTACATCTTTTTCATTTCTTTTTTTTTCCCCAGTACTGGGGTTTGAATTCAGGGTCTTCCCCCTGAGCCACATCCCTGGTCCTTTTTATTTTTTGAGACAGGGTCTGGCTAAGTCACTGATTGGCACAGGCTAGCCTTGAACTTGCAATCCTCCTGCTTCAGCCTCCCGGAGTGCTGAGGTTATAGGTGCCCACCACCATGCTCAGCAGGTCTGTTTCTTAAAGTGACGGTTAAGGAATCCTTGATTATGCTTCACTAAGGTTTCCCTTTCCTCAGTGGAAGACTCTTACTTTTAAAAAATTGTAAAAATCTTATCAAACATGCACCGAGGTAGAGAGAATATTATGGTAAAGTTTCGTGTACTCAGTGGCCAGGTTCAGTAGTTAACAATTTGGCACCACTCTTGTTTCATCTATTTCCCCCTGTTTCTACTACCCCATGACTATCATAGAAGAATCCGGTTGTAATATTGCTTAATATTGTCATTTTAAAAGGATATATCCTGAAACTTTAGCAAATACTACCAAAGCATCTAATTTACCCAGTAATAATATGTGGTAAAGTATATATATAAAAACGTTAAGTGACCTCTTCAAGCCCATTTATAGAATTTAATCAATTACTAAGCTATTATAATAAATTTGGAATAGAATTCTTGTTAAAACAGTTTTTCAAATTGCTTTTTCTCGTATTCTGGGCAGTTGTAGGCATAGTTGTGGTCCACACAACAATAGAATTGATACTTTTCTTTAATCTGTTAAATATGCTCTGAGAAACATCATTTTTAGTTTTAAAATAAAGAAGTTCATCTTCATTTTCTTTTCATACCTAATACTAGACTCAGGTTGACTTTCTTATGGGGGTCATTTTCTCCAAATTTCTTATAAATAATTTTCTAGAGCTTGTGGATATGTGCACCCAGTGTACACTACAATCACAAACTCGTGCACTTTAGCTTCATGCTTTGTTAGGAAAATCATGGTATCAGATGGTAGATCTTTTTTGTCTCTTGGGAATAGTGACATATGTAAATGTCAAATCTCTGAATTCAGCAATATTTATAATTGTCTAATCCAAGTCAAGAAGAAGGTTATTCTGAATTAGTGAAAAGACTATATTAAAGAATGTATGGTTTTACTCTTTTGTTTTTATTTTTATTTTTTTTTGGTGCCAGGGATTGAACTCAGGGCCTTCTGCTTGCAAGGCAAGCACTCCAACACTGAGCTAAGTCCCCAGCCCTAGTTTTACTCTTTTAAACTCAGAGAATGCTGAGTTTAGTATGAGTTCGCTTCCTAATTTTGTTGTTGCTATTGAGATGAGATCTTGCTGTGTTGTCCAGGTTGGCTTCAATTCCTGGGCCCAAGCCATTCTTCTTCCTCAGCTTCCTGAGTAGCTTGGATTATAGGTATACAATACTGTCCCCAACAATACATATTTTTTCCACTTATAATTTTATTTTATTTATTTTTTAAATTTTATTTTAATGGTACATTTTAGATGTACATAGTGATAACATTCATCATAGGGGATTTGTACCTGTACGTGACATACCTTGTTGCTTCTTTTTTTCCCATTTCCCTCCCCTCACCCCCTCTTCCCTCTCTATCTACAAAAGCTTTGTTTCCATTTTTTCCTTCCATTTCTTATTTCTTTTGTCCTCTGTTCTGTTCCCCCTCCCTTGTTCCCTTTCCCATTTGGACATTTTCTTCCCTTTCCCAATATATTACATTTTAGTCTTTATTTACACTGTCAGTTTCTCAATACATATTTTTTTAAGCAGCCATTTCGTCAAGCTATTTTTAAATAATTATGGTACAATAAAAAACATGTAACATTAAATTTACGTCTTAATTATTTTAAGAGTATAGTCCAGTGATGTTAACCATATTCATGTTGTACATTGGCTCTCTAGAACTGTATCATCTTGTAAAACTGAGACTCTGTACCTACTAAACACTATTGCCAGGCCATTTTTAATGAAAAACATCTCATTTGAAAATAAGATACTCATTGATATATTAACAGTTGTTAGTCTCTTTTGTCTCTTTTGTAGTCAAGTAAAAATGTATACATTATGCGGTAGTATTTTGAGTTTTTCATTTAGTCTGGTAAATACTATAAAATTGCTTGTAGTTTTTATTCTACCACCCCTTCACCCAAGCAGAATAATTTTTATTTTATGTTTTCCAGCACTGGGAATTGAACCAAGGTCTTGTGCATGCTAGGGAAGTGTTCTTACGTGGAACTATATCCCCAGCCCACGTAATCTAAATTTTACTTAAGCACACATCAAGTTATGGTATAAGAGGTAGTATCAGATCTGAAATAATGGGGCTTTGCTTTTTATTAGAACTTTATATATGAAACTAGTACCAACATTTTTTTTTTTTTTTTTTTTTTTTTTTGGTGCTGGGGATCAAACTCAGGGCCTTGCACTTGCTGGGCAAACACTCTAACCACTGAGCTAAATCTCCAGCCCCAGCTTTTTGTTTCTTGAGACAGTCTTACTGTGTGGTACAGGCTGGCCTTGAACTCACCGTGTAGCTCAGGCTGTGGTCCTCCTGCCGCAGCCTCCTGAGTGCCGGGTTTACAGGTGTGTCCACCCCACACATGGCCGTAGCACCAACACTTTAGCTGTAGTACTTTAGTGGAGTGGTTTGCTGGTCTCTATCATTGTCTTCCTAACATTATTCTTAGTGGTGCTGTATCTTTCATGCAGCCTTCCTTGTGTCATCCAGGTTTCCCCTAAGGCTTGTGCTCCTTGGTCCCTGGATGATATTTATGTATTTGTAATTTGCTTCTCTCTGTTCAGTCAGCAAATACATACTGAGTGCCTGTTATGTGCGAGTATTATTTGCAGGGTCTGCCTACTAAAAACACAGTTGTTGCTGTTACAATTAAATCTATCGGTCTTCTAGTGAGACATGTGAACTCTTGGCAGATTACTTTTTTGGTGCCCAGGATTGAATCTCATGCTAAGCATGTGCACTACCATTGAGCCACACCCCCGCCCCTGATGTGAGCATTTGTAATCCATAATGATTTAACAGCGGTTTACCGAAAACCTGTTATGCTATGTGAAACCACTTTCCTAGGTCCTAGGCTAAAGTTCTGATACTATCTTCCTCCTCCTCCTTTCCTTTAACTCACATAAGAGGTTATTTTTGTTGTTGTTGTTTTTCAATTTTATTCTAATGGTACATTTTAGATACACATAGTAATGACATTCATCAAAGGGGATTTGTACCTGTACGTGATACATCTTGCTGTTTCTTTTTTACCCCTTTTTGTTCCCTCCATTCACCCCTCCTCCCTCCACCCCTCCTCCCTCCTTATTTATAAAAGCTTTGTTTCCATTTTTTCCTTGTTTTCCTTATTTCTCTTGTCCCTCCGTTCCTTTCCCCCTCCCCCTCCCTTGTTCCCCTTCCCATTTGAACGATTTCTTCCCTTTCCCAATACAATATATTTTAGTCTTTATTTATACTTCCGGTTTCTCCCACCAGAGAAACAATGCTGTTTGAAACATACTGGGTGGTTTTTTTTTTTTTTTTTTTTTAAACTCACATTTCATTACATTGTGGCGGGAGTATTGAGGACTCCTAAGGAAGTGAGGTTTCAAGAGGTTCATGAATATTGTAAGTTGAAGTCATTTTGTTCTGAAGGGACTGCTGTCAAAGGAAGGAAACAGACTCAGAGTCAATGGCAAAAAGAATACTGAACCAGATTAATCCTTTATAACAGTTTTTTTCTAGTACACACTGAGACATTGTTTAAATGAAAATGAATCACAGGCAAGATGGAAACTCTTTGAAGGGTTAGATTCTGAATTTTCATAATAGACATTTGTTGGTTTATAATTCCCTTTGTTCAAGCCCTTAAAAAATTGTTCAAACCCTTTTCCCTTTGTTTGCCCATATTACTTCTTCTTTTTTTTTTTTTTTTTTTTTTGGTGCTGGGGATCGAACTCAGGGCCTTGTGCTTGGTAGGCAAGTACTTTAACCAC
Source organism: Hystrix cristata (assembly GCA_004026905.1). Lineage (NCBI taxonomy): Eukaryota > Metazoa > Chordata > Mammalia > Rodentia > Hystricidae > Hystrix > Hystrix cristata. The sequence goes on from PVJO010005244.1 coordinate 26,519, forward strand.
TGAGCTAAATCCCCAGCCCCTGCCCGTATTACTTCTTTGGATATTAATTCTTAATATTTTTTTTCTTTTGAACTTGTCTGTCTCAAGTATTCCAGTGTTTTTGGAGGTAGAAAGTCCTTCCTAATGTCTATTCTTAATAATGTTATTGTGATTACTCTCACCTTGACCCTTCCCAGTCCTTTTTACATTGATGAGGTATATCAACTAGAACTGCAATCAGGTTTTGGTATCAAGTTGCTTTACATTAAGGTAGAATGTCTTTTAGTCTTCAATACCTTTCTTAATTTTATGGCTATCTAATATTTTGTTGGTTTCTAAAGTTCTTGTTCTAGTGGATAGAGAACTCCCAGAGAATTTTCCTTTCTAGATGAAGGACTGTAGATTTTTCATCATAAAAACAATCAATGTAAGTATGTTAGAGAAAACTTGGAATCTGTAAGAAAGCAACCTTTTCACAGTAGGTATGTGGTTTAAGTCATAATGTGTATATGACAAGTACACATCATTTAATCTGTCATTTAAAAATAATGAATTTGGAGAGAAAGAAAAATTTCATAGTTCAAGCAAACGAAACTTATTTTGTGTTTTGGTGCACTTCCTTATAAGTTTGCTTTATCTGGGTAATGTTTTTACGTATGAGTGTGCCTTTTTATATTTTACTTCTTTTTTTTTTTTTTTTTTCCGGGGTGCTGGGGATCGAACTCAGGGCCTTGTGCGTGCTAGGCAAGTGCTCTACCACTGGGCTATATCCCCAACCTCCGCTCCCCCTCTTTTTGAGACAGGGTCTCCCTCTGTAGTTTGGGCTGGCCTTGAACTTGCAATGGTTCTCCTGCCTCAGTCTCCTGAGCACTGGGATTACAGACCTGCACCACCACACTGGCATATTTTACTTTGCTTAAACATAATTTAAGAATGAACATGTCTACGTTTGAAATGCTTTATAAAATTTTTTCTTGCTGAACACAGTAACACATGCCTGTAATCCCAGCTGTTGGGAGACTGAGGAAGGAGCATTGCAAGTTCGAGACTAGGTCTCAAAGTTTTAAAAAAGGGGAAGCTAGGGATATAGCTCAGTGGTAGAACACCCCTAGGTTCAATCCATGTTATCACCAAAAAGGTTATTATTAATAACTGCACAGGATTCAATGAGTGCATATATTCCTAATTTACTTAATAATAATTTTTTTTTTTTTTTTTGAGACAGGGTCTCATTATATCATTTAGGCTTGCCTTGAACTCTCTATGTAGCCCAGGCTGGCCTCGAACTCACAGCAATCCTCCTGCCTCAGTGCTGGGATTACAGGCATGTGCCACCACACTCAGCAATCATTATTCTTATGTTGTTGAAGAGACTTTTATTTTTTAAGATGGGGTCTTGCTGTGTTGTGCAGGATTGATCTTAGACTCTTGATCTCAAATCTCCTGAGTTTTGGTATTACAGACTTGGGTACCGCACCTGGCACTTTGTCTTTTTGAAAGGTCTTACCCTTCTCATATTACTGGGTGTTTTAATATCCTAGGTCTGGGTATTCTTATTGAATATTCATATAGGTTAAGGCATGAATATTCATCATCAAACACACATCTCTATATTATTTCTTTGTAAAAATCTGATGGCTTTTTGGGTATCCCCATCCCCTGTGTTAGAGATTGAATTTACCACCTCACAGACACTAAGGCGCCCTAAGTGCTATATCACTGTTTTCTTAAAAAAGTTTCTCCCCCACATTATATTGGTATAATATGATACTTTAATACCTTGTGGCTACTCATTAAATGTTATTTCTCAAGATAGTTCCCTTAGTAGTTGAAGGTAACATTTATCTCATAGCTCTTTTTTGTTTGTTTAACTCTCTCTTTTTTGTAAATTTTTAAAAATTTTCTACCAAGAACATATATTGGTATATTGTATACATAATGATTAGGTTCACATGGTAGCTGTCTCTTCTTGACTAGGATTTTCTTTTAATCTGATATATATATACATATGCGTGCATGTGCTTTATTTCAGTTATATGTTGTCCTCCTGAGTGAACTAGTTGAGGACAGTATCAGACTTTAGATCTCATGCATTCTCTGAGTATATTTAATAACAGTACTAGTTTATTTTACAAAAAGCTTTCAAGAATAATGGCAGTTTGCTAGTTATATAATTTATGACATTAGAATTTAGCATATGCTGATTGATTGGTTTCTTCATGGTTCCATGTAACTTTTTGTTTCTTCTTCCATTTCCAAGCTGCCATCACGAAAGCCAAAGTGGATTTCTCCAGTGTGGTGTGCCTGCCCCCTTCCGTCATTGCTGTGAATGGGCTGGACGGAGGCGGGGCTGGCGAAAATGATGAGGAACCAGTGCTTGTGTCGCTGTCTGCAGCCCCCAGCCCCCAGAGTGAAGCTGTTGCCAATGAATTGCAGGAGCTCTCCCTGCAGCCCGAGCTGACCCTGGGCCTCCACCCTGGCAGGAATCCCAATTTGCCTCCACTTAGTGAGCGGAAGAATGGTGAGTACATGTGGAATTATTACACTGCCTCATTTGAACCAGGTTCTTTGTGTTTGCTTTATTTCACGTCTCTTGAACACTTTCAATTTAATATTTCTTGTGAAATAGAAAAATAGTGGTAAGGTTAGGTGAGCATTATAAGTATAACGTTTTCTGCTTGGGTTATAATTGCTCTTTGATTTGTCGTTTTCTGTCTTTGTTTCTCCCACTTCATTCTTTCCATAAATTCACTGATTCAGCAAATATTTGTTAAGGATCAATGTATTATATACTGTGGTAAGATAGGAAATAAATGGTAAGCAAGTCTCTGTCATCAGGAAATTTATCCTATCTTATACCTTGTCTTTTAGAACTCTCTGTAGTTCAGTATTTTTCAGTGATTTCTCTGGGATAAAAACAAAAGCAGAAGGAATTTGTTTTAAACTAGGTTTAACAAGGCTTTTTCAGGACCTAGTCTATTTCTTTACCTCTTCAGCTTTTCCTTTGTTTTTTGAAGCAGTACTGGGGATTGAACCGAGGACCTTTACACTGAGCCACATCCCCACCCCTTTGTTTATTTACTTATTTATTGTTTGGTTTTTTGAGACAGGTCTCACAATGTAGTTCAGGCTGGCCTTGAGCTCTCCGTAATCCTCCTGCCTCAGCCTCTTGAGTGATGGGATTAGTGGAATAGGCAGGAACTGCCATGCCTGGCTCCCAGCCCCTTATTATTATTTTTTTTTTTTGAGTTTTTTTTTTTTTTTTTTTTTGAGACAGTCTCACAGTTGCCCAGGCTGGACTTGAATTTAAAATTCTCTTCCTTCAGCTTCTGGTAGTGCTGGGATTACAGGCAGGAGCCACCATGCCTGGTTTAGTTTTTTTTATTTTCATTCTTCCATTTCTAGTATTTGCCTCAGGCTTTTAAAGTACTGTACCATTTAAAAACCATGGACTCATACATCAAACTTGTTTTAATTAAAAGTCAATTCATCATGGTATATTTAAGATTTTTAAAAAAGTAATGTAGCAAATACCTGTATATTTAGATACCACCCTACTGTGTACTTATTTTATTTCTGTGTGTGCATGAATTAGTTTTTAGATTCTCTGTTCTGTTTCGCTGGTTTCTGTCCATCTCTGTGTCAATACTGTATCATTTTAGTTGCCTAATGTGTATGACCTAATAATGTCTTGTTACCGATTAGGATGGGTCTCTCCTTGCCATTTTCTCCAGAGTTGTCTTGGTTTTTCTTAACCTTTTAATTTTTAATGATTTTAGAATTATTCTGTCAAGAGCAAAAAAAGCCATCTGGACTTTTTTTTATCTCCAGTGTTTTATTATGGAAAAAAACCCATAAAGTAGAAATAATTTTATGAACACCTTTTGTCCTGCTCTTAGAGTCTACCATTGACATTTTATAATACTTACTTAATAACTATATATTCATCTATCTGTATCCATCAGTCCATCTTATTTTTGATGCATTTCAAAATTTAGCACTTCCTGTTACAGAAGTATAACATAAATACAGAATAACACACAACTTAAAAGTGTCCTTATTACTGAATTATCACAAACTGAATATACCTGTATGTGTAGCTAGTCCTTAGTCAACAAATAAAACATTACCAACATCCCCAGAAACAACTCCATGCCTCTCCCCAATGAGTACTTTCTTTTCCCTGCCCCTCCCCAATGAGTACTTTCTTTTCCCTGCCCGAAAGAAATTTCTATCCTGATTTCTAACACCACAGGTTTGTTTTGCTTGTTTTAAACTAATTTTTTTGGAGATGGGGTCTTACTATGTTCCTCAAGCTGGTCTCAAACTTTTGGGGTCAAGCAGTCCTCCTTCCTAAAGCCCTCCAAAGTAGCTGGGACTTTAGGCACTTGTTACAGCACAGGGCATTTTCTTGCTTATAAACTTTATGCAAATTGAATCTTACTGCCTATATTCTGTCAGTGTCTTCTTTGATATGTTTTTTAATTGTTTATGGCTATAGTTTATTCTCATTGTTACATCATCATTTCATTGTATGAATATACTATAATTTTTGGGTCCATTTTTACTGGACATTTGGGTTACTTTAATTTTGGGCTATAATGAATCATGTTGCTGTGAAGCTAGCATGTCTTTTGGTATACCTGGTGGGATTTTGATACGAAATATTTATAAATAAATGGGGGAGAATATACATTTTAAAATACGTGGCTCTTCTCATCCATTAATTAGTTTTGTCTCTTCTTAAATAGGTGTTCTTTAAGGTCTTACACAGCTTTACATTTATCCATAATAGCCATGCAAATATTACAGTATTAGGTATATTGCTGGGTATCTTTTTGATAGATGTTATAAAGGGATATTTTTATAAATTATTTTCTGCTCAATGTTGGAGTATAGAAATGCCAAATCTTTTTAAAACCCCTGTACCTTTTCTATATACGTGCTATTTGGGATGCCCTTTCTTTCTCCTGCTCTTCTTGTTGCCTCTTACTTGTCCTTCAAGATTCTGTTGATGCTTCGTTCTCTTTGAGAAGCCTTTCCTAAGTTGTATCTGGAGTTAGGTGCTGCAGATGGAGTGGGCCCCCTAGTCTTTATCCTGCTTGACCTCGCTGCAGCATTTAACATGGTTGGCCACTCCCTTGGACTTGAAACCATTCCTCCGTGGACATTTGTGACATTACCTTTTTCTGGCTTACTTACGCGATCTTTCCAGCCTCTGCCTTTTGTGCACAGATCCTTTGCTATCTTTCTACCCACCTCCTAAATTTTGTTCTCAGCACTCACCCCTGGGGGAAAGAGGCTGGAGGTACTGCTGAGAAAAGCATTAGTAAATTTTACCCTAGGATCTTTGGTGGGTTTTTGTAGGGAGGTAAGGGTAGAAGCAGAAGTGGAAAATCCCTGATTAAGATTGTTACCCTGGAAAGCATGGCACTTTAGAACAGAATAAATCCTGGCATTCTAGGAGGGGCCTTGTTATGAATGAGTATGTTATACTGTGTGTTGAGAAGATGGACTGAGAAATTTACTTCTCAGATCTGTTTCACTTAGAAAGCTCTCTTCTGTGGAAAAGCAGTGGGTTAGCAAGGGTCATTATGGGTTACTAGGCAGTCAGGTTCCTGATACCTCCATTTCCTTTTTTTTTTTGGTGCTGGGGATACCTCTGTTTCCTAAACAGAGGAGTTGGAGCCTTTAAACCAAAAAGATTCCTTTGCCTATTCCAGGCTTTGGTGGCCTGATGGGAAAAAATTCAGTAAGAAATTACAAGGCCTGTTTTTTCCTATCACTCCTCTTTGTTAAAAGCTGAGTGGTTGTGTCTAAAAGATACAGTCGAGGGGCTGGGGATTTAGCTCAGCGGTTAAAGTGCTTGCCTTGCAACCACAAGGACCCGAGTTCGATCCCCAGCACCAAAAAAACAAAAAACAACAACAACAAAAAAGATACAGTCGATCTGCCCAGGATCCTGTCCAGCCTGGTCTTGAAGAAGCCTGGAAAAACTTTCTCTAATGATCCAACCCTTTGACTCCAACTCAGGGAGTTTTGGAACCCAGTGAATGAATGTATCATAATAGAAAATCATTCCTTTTACCAACTGTATGTTCATTCTTAAACGATATAGGTTAGTTGAAGTTTATATGAATGGAATAATTCTGTATTTCTCTTTTACTCAAAATAAATTGTATTCATTCATCTTGTGTATAACTGTAACTCATAGGTTTTTATTGCTGTATAGTGGATGTTCCCATGGATGACTATGTCATAATTTTTTTATCTGTTTGTTAGAATGTTTGCAGTACATAATGATTATATTTATCATGGGGAGTTGGTTCATGTGTACAATACATCCAAATTCTTTTTTTTTTTTTTTAACATCCCCTATCCCTCTACTCCTTCCTGCGCCTTCCAACTCTTGGTTCCTTTCCCATTTGCAAAAGCTCTGTTTTCATCATTTTTTCCCTTCAGTTCTTTTTTTCCTCATCCCTTTTCCTTCTTCCTCGCCCTTCTCTCCTCTTGTTGATAAAGGTCTGCCTATTTCCTATTTATCTGCCTATTTTATGGTCTCTCATCCTGTCACTCTCAAGTACTCTCTCTCTCTCTCTCCACACACACACACACACACACACACACACACACACACACACACACAGAGAGACACACAATTTATTTATTTATTTACCTTTCCCATATAAGGCAAACCAGGCAATACTTAAATTTGCGTGTCTGACTTATTTTCACTTAATATCATGGTCTCAGGTTGCATCCATTTACCTACAGATGCCTCAAGTTTTATCTTTCTTTATGGCAGAGTGGTACTCCATTGTGTATAAATGCCACATTTTCTTTCTTTATTCATCTACTGATGAGCATATAGGCTATTTCTAAGATTTAGCTATTATAAATTGTGCTGCTCTAAACATAGGTATGCATGTTTCCCTGTAACATGATAACTTTTAATTCTTTTGGGAAGATACTGAGAAGGGGAATAGCTGTGTCAAATGGAATTTCTATTTTTAGTTTCTTGAGGAATCTGTGTGTGGATCTCCATAGTGGTTGTACTAGCTTACATTCCCACTAACAATGTATAACAGTTCCTTTTTCCCTACATGCTTGTCAGCATTTGTTTTTGTTATTTGATTTCTTGATGATAGCCAGTCTTTCTGAGATAAGATGGTATCTCATTGTTATTATAATTTGTGATTCCTTAATGGCCAGTAGTGTTGAGCATTTTTTCATGTACAGTACTTATTGGCCATCTGTAGTTCTTCTTCTGAGGAAGTGTCTCTTCATTTTTGTTGCCCATTTTTGATTGGGTCTTCTATTTTGGGGAGGGTCTAATTTTTTTTAGTTCTTTATATATTCTAGATGTTAGTCCTCTGTTGGTTGTTTCCTTTGCTGTGCAGAAACTTTTAAATTTGATACGATCCTATTTATTGATTTTTAGTTTTATTTCTTGTACCATTGTGGTTCTGTTCAGTAAGTCCTTGCTTCTATGCCTATGTCTTCAAGAGTTTTACCTGTTTTATCTTCCAGCAGATTAAGTGTTTCTGTTTTAACATTTTTTGTTAGATTTTTAATTTTAGTTTAGTACATGCCAAAATGTATCTTGTGCATGTTAATATTCAATTTTCCCAGCAACACTTACTAAAGAGGCTGTTTTCTTCCTGTGTATGTTTTTGGCCCGTTTATCAAAGATCCAATAACTGAATGTGCCTGGGTATTTTATAATTTTAAAAAGTTCATTCTGCTGGTGGATATTTGGGTTATTTCCAGTTCAAGGCTATTAATACAATGTTGTTGTGAATGATCTTCACATATTCTGATGTATGTATATGTATGCACAGAAATGGAAATTTTTTTTTTTTTCTTTTTTTATTTTTGGTGCCGGGGATTGAACTCAGGGCCTCATGCTTTCTAGGCAAGCACTCTAACCACTGAGCTAAATCCCCAGCCCCAGGAAATTTCTATTTTATATGTGTTTACTGGGTAATGCTAAATTGTTTTTCAAAGTGACTAGAGTAGTTTATGTTCTCTCCAGCAGTATATGAAAGTTGAAACTGCTCCATATTCAGGCCAACACTTGGAATTGGTGGACTTTATTGATTTTAATTTTTTTATTTTTGGGGGTTTCACTATGTAGTTTAGGCTGCTCTTGAACCCACTGAGTGTCCCAGGCTGGATTTGAACTCAGGGCAATCCACCTGCCTCAGCCTCCCCAGTGCTGGGACTACAAGCATGCACCACCATGTCCAGCTAATTGCTAGACTTTTAAAAGTTTCCCACTCTGCTGTCTGTATAAAGATATTTACGTTCTTAATGTTTACTGTTTTCTAGTATACTTTCTTACATTTATCAACTACGGTACTTGGATTTCTTTTGTGAAGTGGCAAGTTATAAATCTATTGCCTGTTTTTTCTTGTATTGTCTTTTTTTTTTTTTTTAAGATAGGGTCTTGCTATGTATTTGAGGCTGGCCTTGAACTCACTCTGTAGCCCAGGTTGGCCTCAAACTTGAGACCACCCTCCTGCCCCAGCTTCCCCAGTGCTGGGATGCCAGGTGTGCACCACCACACCCAGCTTGTCATTGTTTTTGTTGTTGTTGTTGTTGAATAAAAAGAGTTCTTTATCCTGAATTCATTAGTCATTGCTTATTTGTGTTGCAGTATCTTCTCCCTCTCCGGTTTTTCTTCTCTTTTTTTTTCTTAATATGATTTTTATTGCTTTATTGCTGTGCTGGAGATCAGTCAGGGCCTCATGCATGCTAGCCAAGTGCTCTCCCACTGAGCTTCATCCCCAGCCCTCTTTATGGTATATTCTGATGAAAAATTTCTATATTTAATGCATTTGAGTCTTTTATAGTTAGTTTTGTGTCTGTGTTTCTGGAAATAATTTTTTGTGTGGGTAAGGTAGGATCCAATTTAGTGTTTTCCTCTGACGAATTCCTTTTTGTTGCAAATACTCTTCCTTCCCCTCTGATCAGCATGGCGACCTTATATCAGGGACTTGCCTATGTGTGAGTGTGTTTCTCAGTTCACTCTTTGTTACCACTGGTCTGTTTGTCTTTGCCTGTACTGTACCAATAGCTCACAGTTTTAATTATGATGACTATAATAAGCTTGGTTATATGGGAAAAGTAACCCCTTATATTTTGTACTTTTTTCAAGCATATTTTTCTTGATTAGTCTTGGTCCTTTGAATTTCTGCATGAATTTTAAAATTACTGTGAAAATTTTATTGGAATTGCATTAAGTCTGTAAACTAATTTCCCCCATGTATTTATTCTGCAAGTTTTTTTTTTTTTTTTTTTTTGTCCCCCCAAGATGGAGTATTACTGTATTGTCCAGGCTGGTCTCAAACCCAGTAAGGTTTTATAATTTTCAGCGATCTTATACATCTTTTGTTCCAGTTACATTTATTCATTCATTTTTTGGTAGTGGGCATTGAACCCAAGACCCTGTTCATGCTAAGTAAGTGCTCAGCCACTGAGCTCTATCTCTAGCCCTCCATTACTTTTAGATGTTTCATGTATTTAAATCTTGTTATAAATGTTACCTTTAAAAAAATTCTGTGTTCTAGCTGTTGTTGCTGATTTCAAGTATTTTTCTGAAAGAGCTCAAGTTACCGTTTCCGTGATCTCTTGTCAGTGTACTGAGTGGAATAGAAAGTTACCTGAAGAGAAGCAAATGGGAGAGAATGAGAGGTAGGAAGGGCATTCTTGTTCCCTTTTCATAGGGGCTTTTTTCCTCCTGTGTGTAACATGTAGGAAATGTTTGTTCATTTTTCAGGTGTTTTTCACAGTCTGAGGAAGAAAGGGCAGATAATGTGCTTTTTCGTTGTTTGTTGTTGAGTGGGAGGTACTAATTAATTGTTGGGAGAAGTAAAAATCTTGAGTGGGCAGTTTCTGTTTCAAATTACAGTATTTTCTTGGGGAAAGAAAAGAGATGTTTAATAATATTCTCAGGGATTTTCTAGATTAAGTGTCACTTGAAAATGCCCAAATCTTAAGCATGTTGGTTCGTTAAATGATTCTGTTTATGATGTGACTTAGAGAATTTCCCAACCTCCTTCATCCCAGTACTTAGAGATAATCAGTTTCCCGTTCTTATTCTTTAAATGTGAAGCTAGGCTCCCGAAGAACAGATACCAGAGATCAAATCCATCCTTGTTTTAAAAAAAAACAAAAAACAATGAAAACAACAAGCCAACTCCCATAAATCCCATCTCCTAGAGAAGTTGCTGGCAGCATGTGGTGTATCTGTATGTTTCCAGTCTACTACCATAGACCCATTATGTGCCCTGCTCCTTTCATTCACCATTGTAGTTTAAGATTTTTCAGATGCCATCGAAATTTTTTATAAGTAACCTTTTTTTAAGGAGTGTATAACATTTTCTTCTTGTGCCATCACTTAATCCTCCCCAGTTAGCCATTGGAATCGTTTTCTCTTTTTCACATGCTCGTGTTTGGCTAAACATCTTTTAAAACCTTTCCTGCATTTTGGATTTATTTCCTTAGAAGTGAAAATACTGACTCAAAGTATTTAGCCAATTTAATGTTAAAAAATTTATTCAGTGAATGTTGAGTTCCAGTTAAGTTCGAAGTATTGGAGAGATAGAAATGAACAAGACAGATGAAGTTTTTTGCTGTCATGGAACTTACAGTTCTAGGAAAGAGAAAGATTAAACAAAGATTTATACAAGCCAGTTCATAGCTACAAACTTTGGTAATTGCTTTAAAAAATAGCACAAGATATTATAACAGAGTAACAGAGATCTAATGTGAGGGTCAGAAGAGATTTAAATGAAGAGCCAGAGCACAAACAGTGGTTTGCTAAATGAGAGGAAGAATAATTAGTGAAGGCTGGAGGAGAAGGAGAAACAAGGGAAAGGGATAGGCAAAAGTTATTAGAGAAAATCGGCACAAAAAACCAAAAAGCATTGCAGTATGTCAGTGGAAGGAGTGAGGTAAAGTGGTGTGAGATGAGTGGGCAGTGGCGGAGTGGGGTAGACCACACACGGTCCTTTGTAGACCTTGGTAAGAATTGAGGCTTGTGAGAAATACATTGTCCACTCACACCCCAAGTTGCCTACCGGTTTATACTTCCATCAGCCCTGGAAGAAAGACTGGTTTGCTTACTAGCATTGATAGTCTCATTTGTTTTTTGTTTTTTTTTTAAGTTGCTAGTATGACAGGCAAAATATTTTTATTTCAATTCATTTTTCACTGGTTACTGCTGAGGAGGAACCTATCCCCAAATGTTTGCAGCCATTGGGAATTCTGTCATTTTTACACATACAGTTTATTTTCTTAGCTCATTAAATTTATTTCTAAGGGTCTCCCACAGGCACTTTAGTAAGAGACTGGGAGCCACCTTGCCTGGAATTTGTATATGTTTCTTATGTGTTCTCATGCTCAATACTCTGGTTAAGAGGCTAAATAAGTCAAGATCAGATTTCTTCTTTTTGTTTTGTTATCTTATGGTTTTTGGTACCCAGTCTTTGAAATTGAAATTTGAAAATAAGCGGATAAATTCTGGTGCCTTTATTTTATTTTTTAAGAGCCAACTCACATCACTCTTCTGTAAGAAGCAACCCAAGTTTCTTGTTAAGTATAATTAATTGCTGCTTCTTTTACATTTGTTTAGCTTATGGTTTGCACTCTTAGCATGTCTTTTTTTTTTTTTTTTAATGGTTGGTTGTGGATTTTCTTCCCTACTTCATTATAGCGCTCTTCAAGGAAGGGACCGTGTCAGTCTGAGTCATCCTTGTCTTTGTGCTTCCACTGACATTGACAGTGTGCATAATGACAATATTTTAAGTACAGTGTACAGTGTGGATGAGATGCCTGTTCATATTTAATGTCTCTTGTAGCCCTTAACATTTACCATACCTTATAAAGTGGACTGAAAACAGAGCCTTCATCTATTCTGAGGTCAAAGAATAACAGGCCTGTGGGAATGTGTGATCCTCCCAGGTAGGCAGGTTTGATGGGTTCCTCGTTGGTGGTTGGTTATGGTCACAGGGAAGCTGCCCAGGGCCTGTAGCAACTTGCCAGGGTTCTGGGTGATCTTTTAGGTGTTTCATTTTGCTTAACACCAGGTATCTGGAGAAAAGTTTAACTGGTTGGAGCCTGTGGAATTTCAGTATGATGTTAGATTTTTATAGAGCTGAACCTCAGCAAACTGATGCATATAGTTGCGAGAATCCAAATCAGAAATGGACACATCCACGTCCTGAAATCTCACAGAGATTATAAAAAGGAATATATTATTTCCGTGTATACCTGTCCATATTATATTCCCTCATAGAATTTGATATGATTGGTGTGGTTGACAGCTTTGTGGTTAGTTTATTTTGTAAGGAGGTAAACTTTCCCAGTTTTTCTGATTTCTCTTCTTCATCTGGTTAGGACTTAATGTTCCCAAGGGTGTGGTTATTGATGTCCTTTTTTATGTTAACTTCACACTTCAGTACTTCATATAGCAGTGGCACCTGCAGCATGTTTACTAATGGACATTACAGCAGTACATCTTGCCTATCTGGGGAGGTAGTGAGTCTTTTGTTATGAACTTTCTCCATGATGTTTGAATTTTCTGTGATAAATACGGCTTTTCTTTCCATATGGCACACACTATAGTGTGCCATCACACATGAGACACTGCTAGATCTAAGAGTGAGGAGGAATTAAGTCAGTAATAGAGGTGAGGGTGGCACAGAGATGAGGGATGTTTTGCATATCCATGGCAGGTGTAAACAGGACCGGGAGAGTGCTGGGATCAGGGAAAGCTTTTAGGGCCTAAAAAGAATTTAAAAGAATGAATAAAATCTTTTGGTAACAATGACGGTTTTCATACAGGCAAGGCTGGAGAGAAACAGCATGGTTAAGCTGTTGCTGAGGTACACACTACCATCTATAAAGTATTCTTGCCAGAAACTTTACCCTGAAATGGACCAAGCCTCTATACCTAACTCCACTCTACTGGAAATCTGGGTGACAGAGCATTATATTAGATGACTCTATGGGGTAATCATTAGCAAAATCCAAAGTGTAGGAAGACATCTTGCTTTCTCAACAAATTGTAAGAAAAGAAAAGAAACCACATATGGTGGCACATACCTATAATCCTGGCAGTCTGGGAGGCTGAGGCAGGAGGATTGCAAATTCAGTGCAAAGCTCTCCACAAGCCTCTGTGTCCAGTTTACAGTGCTACACACAGGTAGACACATGCACATACACATGCACACACATGTGCACACACACACTAAGAGACTCATTGATGAGACCCAGGGATACACCTGTGATCCCAGCATTCTGCAAGGCTGAGACAGGAGGATCCCAAGCTCAAGTCCAGCCTGGGAAACTTAGCAACTTACTGAGACCCTGTTTCAAAATTAAAAAATGAAATAGGGTTGAGGATGTAGCTTATTGTGAGGGACTTGGGTTTAATCCCCAGTACTGCAAAAAACAAACAAAATGTTGATGAAATGCATTGTGTTGTCCCATTTGTACTCTGATTTAAATAAATCAGCTCTAAAAATTTAGGAGACCACTGGGAAAATTTGAATACTGGTTAGTTGATATTAAGAAATTAAAAAATTCGGGTGTGTTTATCGTGTTGTAGTTAATGTTAAGAAATAGCTTTGTATTTTAATTATATAAAATAAAGGTGAGATGAGGTGACTCACAGAATTTGTTTTGGGGTGCTGTGCTGTTGTCCATATGCTCTCTGTGGTTGTGGGCGCACAGTAGGACAGGTGAAACTAGTTTGGCCGTGTGCAGTGAATTCTGAAGCTAAGTGATACGTACACAAGTAATTTATTATGCCACTCTTTTGTTTCTTTTAGACAAAGTCTTGGTGTGTAGTTCAAGCTGACCTTGAGATCACTGTATAGCTCAGTCCATCATTGAACTCACAGTGATCCTCCTGCCTCAGCCTCCCAAGTGCTGGGATTATAGGCATGCCAACCTTTCTGTCTTTATATGTATTTGAACTTTTCTGTAAGTTTTAAAAAAGCTATTTCCAGACTCCAGGCAAGAAATACTAAGGTCCAGAAATAAAGCTCTGGGTGTAGGGACGGGACAAAAAGAATGGATTTGAGGGGCTGGGGATTTAGCTCAGTGATTAGAGTGCTTGCCTTGTAAGCACAAGGGCCTGAGTTCGATCCCCGACACCACAAAAAAAAAAAAAAAAAAAAAAGAATGGATTTGAGGATGTGGTATGATTAGTTACATTTGGTAGCTAATTAGACCGTTAGGGTTGGGGAGAGGGGAATCTAAGTTTATAATTTGGGACCTGAGTACTGTTACCTAAGATATGGAATAGAAGTAGTATAACTTGAGGGGTAGGTGCAGGGCAGTGATATCAGAAGTTTGCTTTTGCACCTGTGTGTTTAAGATAGCCAGATAGAGATGCATAATTAGAAATTTGGAGGTGATATTAGAGGTAGATATGGATTGGGACTTAGGTAGAATTAAAACTTTTAGAAAGGATGAGATTGCCCAGAGAGAAGTTGTAAACGAAGTGAGGGGTGCCCCTGATTGGGGCCTAGAAAGAGGAGGTATTTAGGATTCTTAGAAGAAAGGTTCAACAGGTAGGAAGATAGGATTTTCAAGAATTCCTAGGAAATGAAAAGTTTTAAGGAAAGTATGGAAACTAACACATTTAGTAGGAAGGTCAACTAATGTAAAAACTTGTCTGGTTCTGCAGGATTATGAACATGAAAAGCTTTTGGGGAGTCTGGCAGGGTGGGGATGAGAAAGCTGTATACGAAGTTATATTATTGTTTAAAAATACTGTAGAACATTTGTAAATAAGTGTTAAAAATTTAAAAATCTAAAGAAAAAAAATTTAAATCTATCTTGATATCCTGCAGTTTCCTGTCCCTATAGAGTGAATTAGAGACTGTAGGTCATACTGAATTTGCGTTGAATAGCTAGAAAGTTATTAGAAGCAAAACTTTTATTTCATTGGAGATTAAGGTCATTACCCTTCATTCCCTTGGTGCTGTTAGCTTGAAAACCATGTTTATTTGTGTAGAGGCCCTGTTAAAGTTTACTTTAGTTCTATTTTTATGAAATGTTACCAATTTGCACAGTAGTGGAACTGAAGCTTCCACTGTTTTGAACCATAGGGATTCAGATTTTTAGAATTGTGAAACCTGTTTCAAAACCTGTTTTCAGGTGCTGGGGATTTAGCTCAGTGGTTAGAGTACTTGCCTTGCAAGCACAGGGCCCTGAGTTCAATCCCCAGCACCAAAAAAAAAAAAAAAACAAACAAAAAACAAAAACCTGTTTTCATGATGAATCTGTGGCTGTGCCGATGCTCTTGAGTGTAAATATAAATTCTGAGCAATAGACAGAATTGTTGCTTCTTATTTCCTTTTAAGATTGCTTTCAGATTTGTGTTTTAAAAATAGTTCTTCTTTAGCTTCTTTTGTCCCAAAGTGCATGAGTGTGTTACTTGCTGTGAAAAAGTGAAATCAACTGAAATGTGCTGTTTTATTGTTATTATGCTGCGTGACTGTCAGCGTCTCCTGTAGGGCTGAACCTTGACACTTGTAGCATTGCATGCACTCTTCTCAGCGGAGAGGAGTTCCAGCAGGCGGGAAACAGCCCTCTGCCCTTCCTGCTATCTTCTGTGCAGGAATCTTAGAGTTTGTATTTGTTTTCTCTAAGTACAGAACTGTGAGAACTTGTTTCATTTGAAAAACCCTCGCACAGCAAATTGTACAGCTCACAGAGGGACAGAGGAATGACTCAACCTTTTAGGGATGTGTCTCCCTCAGTTACTAATCTCTGAGCAGCCTCCATGCAGGCTGGGTTGAAACTTACCCATTTTACCCATTTTTCTGTAAGACAGAGAGCTCAGTTGCTGGGAGGGGCCAGCGAGAACACTCCTGCCTCACAGAGCAGCCTGCAGCCCACACTGGCTGCTGCTGAGATGCCTGTTGAGTCATTCCCACAGTTCTATATAGAGCTCTTCTTCTAAACATAATGTTCTTGGAGTGAGAAGGAAAGGAAGTTTTTCTCTTCTACAGACACTGCACCCCCCCATCTGCACTGCTTTCTCTTTTCTAAGAATATTGTCCTCACTCATTCTGAGACTGTTTTCTTTTAAGGTCTCTTAGTACTTTCATTTATCACTTGTTTGACTGTGTAAGCATTAAGGTATTCACTGGGCTAAGGTTGCAACAGTAGGCTTTCAAGATACCTGTGGGGTATTATTTCACCACAAAGACTGAGGAATTCTAGATAAACAAACCAAACATGCGTTTCTAGTTTTCAGCTGTTTTAAAATCCATCAAATATGCAAAAGGGCATCTTAATATCATTATTATAAATATAAATTACTGTTGCAAAGGGAATGAATGAGCTTTTAATTTTGAGTAAATAAAAAGTTGCTATATATGTAATTTAAAAGTATTTTAGGTTATTTTTCCTCCAGTGGAGGGTAATTGTAAAGTGTTTTAGGGAGGTCAGCAATAGTAAGCTGTCTATCCACAGATAGCTTGTCTCCCATGAGCACGAGTTAGGGGCTCTTGTAGAGAATGATGGATCTGAACAACAGATTACAGCTCTGGAATGTCTTTAGATGACTTTTTGAAACAGATATTTTAATTGGAGTGGGGGTGGAGAAATAGTTGAGCTTCTGTAGTTAAATATTCCACTTCCTTAGCCTGTTATCTATAAATATCACAGACGAAAAGGCTGTTGGAATTCTTTTTCAGAAAATTTACTTAGCTTACTTATGTGTTCATTTTTTAATATGTGTGTGCTTATGTGTCTAATCCCTGTCCCTACCTCTCACTAATAGGTCAGTAATTAGACCATTTGTTTCATGAGATTGAGTTGTTTGGGTTGTATTTAATCTGTTTCCTTAAACTGCATTAGCAGCAGAGTCTCTTGTATTATGGCTTTGAACAAAACCTCATGAGAACAGGGGGTGGTAAGCAGTTGATCTGCTTTCCAAAAGTGTTTCTGTGTGTCTCTCCCTCTGCTAGAGACGCATAGAAGGGAGGAGCTCACTCGCTGCTTTAACCACACTCCTCTGTCTTCACTGGAGCACACCGGTCTCATGTCCTTGGTCTGTCAGCGGTAACTCAGCTCTCTGCCGTCCAGACTTGTCTGAAGGGTGGCAGTTGGTGACCGCTCTGAGAATGGGAGCAAGTTCTCACAATTTGGTCTGAGCAGAAGCATGAGATTGAATTCGTGAATGCCTTCCATTGCATCTGAAGACATCTTTTTCCTGTGACTTTGACTTCCTTCATTGAATTTGTGAGCAGTTGTTTCTGAGAAGACTCTGTCATGACTCTGCTGGAACCTGAGATGCTAATGATGGCTGTCCAGTCAGGTATCCCCCCTGCTTCCTGCAGATCTCATTTGCTATGCACTTCTTTAAAAAGCTTGGGCATATTTGTACTAGGAATGGACAGAGATAGGAAGATAAAGAATAAGTTATCTAGAAATTGTACAGCATTTTCAGGTGTTTATTGTTCGAAAAAGACTTTTTCTCTAATTCCCAGAGCTAGTTACTCAGGTCGAGATTGCTGATCTTAAGACTGTCCAGTAAGGAGACCTATTTGAACAAAGGAAAACTATTTGTTGACTTTAATCATTCTGATGTCTATGGAACTGCTTTTAATGAAAGATAGATTGCTTTTGATGTTTTATACATTATCTTTAATCAGTGCACTCTATTTTTATGTCTTTGTGAAAGCATCTTTTAAGTTTTTGCTTAGCTGCTTTTTCTCTTTTGAATTATAACCTTTATATATCATCCTTTATATGGCATCTGTAAAAATGCACTTGATAACACAGAGGACTAGGACTAGATTTTGGAGATGGAGAAGTTTGAGCAAAGAGATAGTCAACAGAAAATATACAAGATTTTTCAAAATTTTATCTCTAAAAATGGTTTTCTAATTCAAAAGTTCTTAAAATTCTTAAACATTTTTAAATTCTGATTTTTAATGGTTTCGTACTTCTAATGGTTTTAAACTTATAAGTCAGATATCTAAAAATAGGGAACATTCTCTCTTTCTTATTTTTAGACTTCTGCTAAGATGTAATCTGTAGTATTTTCCTGTTTCAGAGCATGTCTTTGAAGATTCATACCAATGGCATTTAGGGACCTCTTTCCCATCCACAGGCCTCACTCAAAGGAGAGTAAGACCCCTTTGGTCTAGCAGATACCGTTTCTGGCAGGATAGAGCTCACTCTTCTCCTCAGGGAGCACTTAGGTACTGTGTTGTCAGACCCAGATATACATCGGTTGAATACAGTATCAGATGCTGTCAGGCTGAGCCTTATGGACAGGGAAGGGCAGACAGGAAGGATACTGCTACCATTTTGTTCTTTGTGGTTTTAGAAACGTGACTGTAATGAGTCACTTATTAATTGAATTTTTCGTTCGTATATGCTGCGTATTTCAGGTTGCCTTTCCCTTTCCTCCCACAGATCTGGTGTCTAAACAAGATAGTATGCTTATCTGAATGTTTCCCATCTGTCTTTGATGAAATAGCTCCCAGTTAAACTGACTCAGATTTTTTTCCCTGGTATGTGTGGGCAAGTGCATATTTTATCCTAGGGGGTAGATTTTAGCATTTGAACTTTCCATTGCTTGATCACCTTGTTACTTACAGATTATCTCAACCCAGTAACTTCCTGGTAAAAGCTAAAATACTATTTTTTCCTTAGATAGTTTATGTTCCCAGCCCTAAGAGGGAAAGGGATGTGCTTAATATTTAAATGACCTTGCCTAAGAGCTGGTTTTCTTAGGACATATGTTGGGCAGGACTAGTCACCCATCTGTTGGACCAGCTACTTCATAAAACTTTCAAAGGACAATAGTATGTAAGACAAGTATGGATGAAATTGACAAGGGTGTTGGATACAGGTAGAACCAAAGGTCTGCCAAGAAGGGCATGTATCCATCTTTCTTTTGCGTATGTTCATAAAAGCAGAGAAAGTACAGGAAGCAGTATAGGCCTTCCTGTTATATCAATAGAGTTCTGTTCCTGCAACTAGGTCATTAAGTGAATTGGTCGCTAAATGAGGAATTATATATAGTATGCATATTACAATATTCAGAACAAAGAAATGGTCAAAGGAAACTCCAACTTGATGACTTTGCTTTTACAGTATTTGTGTAACTCTTACATGCAGTACTGTAACATATAACCGAGCATAAAATTACAGTATTGTGGGGCTGGGGATTTAGCTCAAGTGGTAGAGCGGTGGCCTAGCAAGCAGAAGGCCCTGAGTTTGATCCCCAGGAACCACCCCCCCCCCCCCGCAAATTATAGTACTGTGCTGTGCAGTACAATCAGGAAAAATTACAGTACTGTATAAACAAGGTGTACTGTACAAAAAAAAGACATTGAGTCTCTATAAACAAGATGTACAGAACTGTGGCAAGAAAAAAAAAATGCAGGTCATAAATCCGAATAGTTCTTAAGCAAGTAGGTTGTTAAATGATGAATATCTGTAATAGCAAACTGGCTTCTCTGTTACCTATTCCTAAATGTTCAAAAACTTTAATAATGTTTTGGTTTTGTAAAATATGTGAGGCAGATTGTAAGAGTAGTGTGACAGCCATATAGTCCTACACTGTAATCATTTATGATAGGAAATAAAGCATCTATTACGAAACCTCAGTGGACTTAAAAACCAGAGATTCTTCTGAAAACCCAAGACATCTAGCCCTTATCTAGATGAACCAAAGATTTCCTAGCAAGAGTATCTATACTTCTCTGAGTAAACTGTTTCGTGTTTTTAAAGTAACTAAGCTCCTTTAGACAGAATTTAATATGGAAAGGTTTTTTTACCTTAAATCAGACTTTAGGAAACTGAACATGACAGCAAAGTATCGGGATACATTGTATACTTATTTACAGTTTTCATTCAGTATTTGGAACTTGGAGACTTTGGTGAGATATTCTTATATGTATGCAAAGATTTTCATTCTCATTGACTGCGGGTGGTCTCTTACTGATGGTTGGATCCAGTTAGGTACTCTCTTTCTATAAAACCTGTCTCAGTAGGGCCACCCTTCCTCCTTTTGTTCTTGTAATACCACCTCAGTGTGCACAAATTCTCATTTCTACATTCCTTCCTAAATAGATTATTAGCTTCCCGAGGGCAATATATTCATCTATATATTTACTCCTGATGTTGGCTTGTGGTAGACATTCAGTAAGTGTTTTTGAGAGAATGATGAAATTTGGTTCGGCATATTTCCCCTAATATGTAGACACAAGTCCAAGATTTTTTTCTTAAAAACGAATCCCCTAGTGGTGGAAGAGTGCTTACCTAGCATGTGCAAGGCCCTGCGTTCAATCCCTAGTACTGGCAAAAGAGAATAATAAGAAAAAATGGATCCTTTGTCTGCCATCCTATATTTTAGACAATCTTTGCCCAAAGCAGGTGCTGTTGAAGCATGGCTTTCAGAGTTAAAATTGTTTATCATCTCAGAAAGTGCAATGTGCCATCTTTCTGTCTTTAATGTCTGTTGCTGGATAGTTGTAAGTGTTCCCAAGCCACAATTAGATCTTTATTACTGCTGTGGAGACTTATCTGGATCTTTATGATAGAAAAGGAATGATCTGAGATGGACATTATAGAATTTCTGAAATGAAGTATAAGGGAATACAGGGCACAGCACTGACTATTGGTTTTTAGAATAGAGGAATGCTAGGGTTCAGCCCTTGACAGCTAGTACATAAAGCTCTGACCAGATAGGCCTGGTGCCTGTATCCAGCCAGTGCAGTCCTCTCCGTTTCTACCTCTGCCGTAGTGGGGCCGACTTTAGTCACAGAAGAATTGGGACAGTACCCTGGGCAGCTTTGATCCCAAGACACATGCTTGATTTTAATGAGGCACAGCTGGGAAGTTTGTTTTTTTCTCTGTCTCTTACACATGTATGTGTGCTCACCCACACACTTGGCCATACATAGGCTGTCTCTGGAAGGAACAAAAGAAACTGGTAACAGTAGCTGCCTCAGGGGAGGGGAATGGTGAACTGGGGGACTGGTGTGAAACAGACTTTTTGTTCCATGAAAAATTGAGTACCCTTAAGTTTACTGTTATTTGGGGGAAAAGTCCCTAACTACAAAAGAATATGTAGAGTATGTATTAGATATATAAAGCTTGACACAAACTCATAGACTCTACTATCCAGCCTAAGAAGTACAGCCTATATACTGAAGTCATCTAAGTCCCCTCTTTTGATTTATGCCCCAGAAGTATGTTTTGCTTTTAACTCTGTTCCTTTCAATTCACTTATATGTATTACACCACATGCAGGTCACCTGTTGTGTTAACTAATAATTTAAAAAAGTGTCTCCCTGATTTATTAACTGTCTCACCTCTTAATGTGTATATATTTGATTTCTGAGTATTTCTTTAACTTTTAGTTCCCTGATCATTATAATTTACCTCCAAATTGTATGTTTTAAAATAGTATGAGTTGGCCCCCCAACTTCAATAAAAATAATGTTGAAGGAAAAATGGCAGGGTCAAAAGGACAGATTGTGCAAAGAAACTTTATAGTTTTTGGTAATGCATTTGGTAACTCTTCAAGAAAGCCTCCTGCCCACTATGCCTGTTTAGGTTCATATTGGTCAGAGGTGTATAGAGCTGATAAAAAAAACTTCAGAACTGTCAACATCGCCTGTTATTTTGGATCTCTAAATACTCCAGATATTAAGGTGGACTTGTTAGAAAAAAACCAAAAAAAACCTCATGCTTTTATTTATATTGAAAGGATTTTAAAGAAGGAAGCCTTAGGTATTTCCTTGCCCTCTCCTTTCAGATGAGGAAATTGGCCCATTGAGTTTATTTATTTCCCAAAGTCACATAATTAATTAGTGGCACAGATGGAAGGAGAATAATTTTCCTCACTCCCATGTCAGTGTTCTTTCTGCTGTAACATACTTACAAAGAAATCATCAGAGACCTCTAAAGTATGAGACCGTTTGTAATTTTGCCCAGAGATTGTGGTTCTTGGGTTTTTCCATTACAGGTTTTATCAGTAGAGTAACTTACATAAAAAGGTGGAGATAAAACAAGTGCCTGGGTGTCCACCTTCCACACCCTGAAGTGTGGTCAGAGTGCAAGAGGACCTCCCTCCATCTTGCTCTGTCTTCTCTGGCCTGGGAGTGATCTCATACTGTGCTGATGATCTCAGGAGACAGGTAGGCAGACAGACAGCTGTTGTCATCAGTATCGTGGCTTACATTTTACTGCCCTTTCTCTGACTCACTGATTTATCTGGGTCCTGTAGAGTTAGGGCCCAGATCAAAGGAATTTGAACTCATCTGTCTGTCTCCATCTTTTCTTTTCTCCCCCTTTTGTTCCCTTTTCGATTGAGGCAGATGGTCAAGACCATGAACCATGGTGTTAGCTTTATTAAAACAGTGCCAAATTAGATAAAGAAGAGATTTCATCTAGTTTTGTTTTTTTTGGGACTTCTTTTATGATGACCACATGTATTATTTTTATAGATTTTCTTTGTAATAATAAAGAAACAAAACTAAAAAGCCCTACTCTGCTATCAGCACTGAAACCCAGTTTTCTTTGCCCTGGACTTGTCTTGCAAAACTGCAGCAGTGGGCCGAGCCCATGGTGTAGAGTTCTGACGCGTTATTCAGATCATGGAAAGTGGTGGCAGTGGGGTGAGTAGAGAGGGCCTAGAAAAGAGGAAATTAATTAAATTAGTGAAGATAAACTCAGTGACATTGTCGTTGTATGTTGTATGTAACATTTTTATGTATATTATCTTATTTGATCCTTACAACAACTCTGCTCTCTGAAGGTTTTGCAGTGGAAACTGAGGCGCAAAAGCTTGAGGATACAGTAAGAGATGGACCAGGCATGCAAACTTAGATACTTTTAATACTACTTACGTGATCCATTTAAAATTAAACCCAGGTCGTATCCTTCCTCACTCAGAACCTGCTGGCGGCTTTCATTCACAGAACAGGCTGAAGAAGTCCTCACAGCACTCTACAGGGTCCTGTGCAGTCTGCCCCAGCCCCATACCCTCGGGCCTTGCCCTGTTCTTTTTCCCTCACCCTTGCTTATTTTACCCTAACCTCATTGGCTTCTTTGCTGCCCCTGAACACCCCAGATGCCATTTTGTGGCTTTTGTACTTACTTCATTCACTTGGAGCTCCTGTCCCTGAGCAACTCCATGCTTGCCCCTCAACCTCTTCAGATCTTTGTTTTAGTGTTACTTTTGCAGTTAGCCCTGCCCTGACCACTCTGCCACCAATTACCTGTGTGATCTTGGGCAACTTATTTAGCCTCTCTGTGTCAGTTTCTTCATCTGTAAAAATAGTGAATAATACCCACCTTAGGAACTTGTCTAAGTATTAAATGAGTTAACGTACCTAAAATGCCTATAATGGTTCCTGGCACAGAATAAGTGCCTTTTTTTTTTTTTTAAGTTTATGGTAGCTAGTTTTTGTTGTTTGAAGGGTTTGAGATACTGTTAGATAACAGAGAATGTGTTTTAAGGAAAATTTACTTTTAATAAGGATGATAAGGGCTGGGGATTTAGCCCAAGTGGTAGAGTGCTTACCTAGCAAGCATAAGGCCCTGAGTTCGATCCCCAGCACCAAAAAAAATAAAAATAAGGATGTTAAAAACCATGTTATTTGTAATAGTAAAACACAAAAATATGTGGAAACCTAAATTTTATCAGGAGATTGGTTAAATATCTGTGGTACCTTTATATATGATTGAATAGAAAAGTAGTTATAGGTTTTTTTTTTAAACATATGGAGAAAATGCTCTGCATTTATCCATGTATGAAGAATGGCTATAATTTTTTTCTTTTTTCAATTTTCCTATATCTATTTTCTACAATGAGCATACATTTCTGTTACATTCAAATAAAATTTATATTAAATTATGCACACACATACTAGGTGTGGTTAAAAGAAGGAGAAAAAAGCTGAAATGTGGTATCTTGTGTTAGGAGCTAGAATGGTGATTGCTGACCTCTGCAGTTGAAGGACCCCACTGACCAAACAGTGCACGCTGAGGAGACACTGTATCCCATTAAACTAGCCTTCTGACTAGTTTGTATAAATCCCTTTTACAGTTTTGCCTCAGTTTCTTTTTGTAAGATTTATTAAAATTTAACTCTGCAGTGTTTATGTTAGGCTATATTCTTGGCAGAGCTGTGACTCCTTCCTGTGCACACTAACTTACTCTTATTTTGCTGCAACTTTCAGAAATTTTTGTAAACTAAAAATACACTAAGTTTTTTTTTTGTTTGTTTTTGTTTTTGATAGGTAAGAATAATCTGACTACTTTTAGGCATAAAATGATGACCCTAGTAGGCAGTGTTTCAAAAAGTGTATTACTTCACTTTTGTTCTTTGACCTTAACTAAGGTCAGTGTGAAAATCCTCTTAACAGTCTATGTACTTTTTGTCAGAAAGCCAAAATTCATATTATAAATAGGTCTTTGCCTTCTAAGTAGGATGTTGAACACTGATGTTGAAAAATTAAAATATTAATTAAATTAACCTTGATTTTCTGAATCATTATCTTAGTATATTCTCTTGAAAATCAGTTTGACTATACTTCTCAAATCAGTGCCGTAAAACAGTTTATAAAATACTTAGTTTTAGAAGATACTGAAAACTTACAGTATAAACATTCATTAAGCTACTCAGCAGATGCTGTGGCCTTAGTCTTCTAGACTTTGCTATAGAAAGTATGTTCCAAGAACCAGTGGCGTCTCTATTGCCTTTTAACATGATACTCACTTTTTTGTTAAAGTTGAAGAACAGTGTCTCTGAACAGGTATGTTTATTGACGTTGGTTGTTTTTTTTTTGTTGTTTTGTTTTTTTTTTTTTTTTTTTTTTTTTTTTTTTTTTTTTTTTTTTTTTTTTTTTTTTTTTTTTTTTTGCTTTTGTAGGATGTTGAGAATCAAACTCAGGGCCTTGCACTTGCTAGGCAAGTGCTCTGCCACTTGAGCTGAATCCCCAACCCCCGATTTTGTTTTTGAGGTGAACAAATAAAGATGATTTGTTGATGTATTTCCTGGGTAGTAAGTATTGGTCTAGATGATAAAAAGTCAGGAATAGGAATCCAGTGATTAGATAGATTATATGCTGCCAAATTAGTGTGCAAGCTAGGATAAAACAAGAGACAAAGCAAACCTCCTAGTACAGTACATTAGATAAATGTCTCCTTTTTTGCCTTTTTTTTTTTTTTTTGATTTTTCAAAGAAACAACACTTAGCCTTGGTATTCTACAATGTTTAATTGGGGAGACCTGATTTAAAACAATTGTGAACAAACAGAGAACTAAGAATGTTAAGTGACTTACCCACAATCACAGAGCCTGGTGTTCATGACCTGATTTTCAGGCTGCTGGTCTTTGTGCCACCTGGTGCCACCTCTCTGTGTGTGTGAAGCTGTGTTCTTAGTTGCTTCTGTTGATATTGTTGAAACCTTACTGAACAGTTGTGAGTGAAAATAAATCCTACACATCTCACAGCATCTTGGGACAATGATAAGGCTCACTCTCTTCTTTCCTTACTATGTGAACTCATGTAATAGGTTCAGGAAAAGATGTTGTATTGGTTAGGGTTCTCTAGAGCAGGAGAACCAATTTGTATATATGGGTATTTTTAAGATTGGCTTACAGGATCAGAAACTGGATAGTCCATAGTGGCTATCTGCACACTGGATAGCTAGAAGATCCAGTAGCTGCTCAGTTCAAGGGGCCTCATAACAAAAGGGACCAATGATGCAGCCCCAGCCCAAGGCTGAAAGCCTGGACGCTCACTAGAGAGTTGCTGGTATAAGTCTGTTGAAAAGTGAAAATATCTGTAGTCTGATGTCCACAGATGATGGCAGGAACAAAAAATACAGCTGCCCAAGCAGAATTGAGCTTGCAAGCACAGGCCAACTTCCTCCATCTTTCCCTTTTCATTGCATCCAGGCTCTATGCCTCTTGGAAAGCTACAACCAAGGCAGGTCTTTACCCCGTCAGTTTGCTGGCCCACATGCCAGTCATCTCTAAAAATGTGCCTAGAGACACACCCAGAAATATAGTTTACTAATCTACATGTGCCTCAATTCAGTCAGGTGGCAATCAAGATTAACTGCCACAGGTGTTGACTTCCAGTTGCCTGGAAGTTGAACTGTTGGTGCTGTGAATCAGTGGAGCTGGCTGCTCAGTCCTGTGCTCTTTGAGCTGGAAAGAGGGAGAAGAGGATTTTCCATTCTACTGAAATGGCAGGATTGTGTTAAGGCAGTGGTTTTGCATGTTTGTAGGTAGAGTTATTTTTCTTTTTAATTCTGGTTTAAATAAAAACTTATAAATCAAGGAAGCACTCACTATCTCTATGTTCCCATTCGTCCCCCTACAAAAGGACGTTGGTCTTTATCACATACCAAACTCAAAAATTCATTTTACATTTTAGACCTAAATGTACAAGCTAAAGGACATGAAAGCATGAACTATGGAGTTCCGTTAAATAGAACTTTATTAACTTTAAACACATTTTTTCCTTTTGGTACATTGTTGAGAAAATGAAGGACACTGTTAAGATGAAAAAGGCAAGCCATAGAATGGGAGAAAGTATTTACAGTACTTACATATACTGTATCTGACAAACAGTTTATACTTTGTTTTTGAGTTTTTTTGGGAGGGTGCTGGGGATCAAACTCAGGGCCTTGCACTTGCTAGCTAGACAAGGGGCCTTGCACTGAGCTAAACCCCCAGCCCCGAGTTTGTACTTTAGAATTCATAAGGAACTCTTAAAACTCAGTAAGATGACAACCTAATTAAAAATTGGCAAAAGACTTGACCAGAGGATTCAAAAAAATATGTATGGCCAGTAAACACATAAAGTGATTGATTAGCAGAGAGGTGCTAGGTAAAATCACAGTGAGCTACCGGTTAGAATAGTTAAAACTGAAAAGACTGATAATGCCAAGTGTTGACAAAGATGTGGAGCAACAAGAACTCAAACGTGGCTGGTGGAACATGAAATGATACATAACCACTTTGGAAAACCACTTGGCAGTTTTTCATAGAGTTAAACATATTTATCATATAACCCAGCAGTGCTGTTTCTAGGTACTCCCTCAAGAGTAATGGAAAATATATGTACTGCAGGTTCACAGCAACTTTATTTTATTTCATTTTTTGGTGCTGGGAATTGAACTCAGTGCCATGTGCTTACAATGCAAGCACTCTAACCACTGAGCTAAATCCCCAACCCCCAACTTTATTTTTAATGACCCCAAACTGGAAACAACCCAGATGTCCATTGGCGAGTGGATGGATAAATTGTAGTATATCCATAAATTGGAATACTACTAGCAATAAAAATGAACATTGCTGATACTGTTTTGATAAATTTCAAAAACATGCTGAATGAAAGAAGCTAGACTCAAATGTGTATACATGTGGTACTAAAAATGTAGGCTGTGAAATGCTATTCAACAGCTTTAAATTAGAATCACCTATTGATAAAAAACACCCTTGATGACTCTCAAGAAAAGTATGCTGAGTAAAAAATGCCAATCCCAAAAGGTTATATACTCTGTGATTCCAGTTGTATAACATACTTGAGAGGACAAAATTACAAATGTGGGGAACAGGTTGGTGTTTGTCAAGGAGTTAAAGATGACAGGAGCTGGGAGAGAAGAAGGTGTGGCTATAAAAGATAAACAGTAAGGATTTGTGTGGTGGTAGAAATGTTTGTGTCTTGAAAGTGATAAAAATTTGTATCATTAAAATGATTAAAATATTACTCCAGTTGTGCAGTATGTTATTGCACAACTGTGCGGGGTGGGGGTTGGGAGTGGGTAAAGGAGACGGGTTCCCTGTATTATTTCCTTCAGCTGCATGTGAATTTATAATTAATCACAAGAAAAAGTTTGATTAAAATGTATTTTGGCAGCAGCTTTTCACAGAGTTAGCCAGTTCCCACTCCTAGGTACATATTCAAAAAAATGAGGGGCTGCGGATTTAGCTCAAGTGGTAGAGTGCTGGCCTAGCAAGTGTAAGGCCCTGAGTTCTATCCCCAGCACCAAAAAAAAAAAGAAAATGAAAACATTTGTCTATGCAAAAATTTGTACACAAATGTTTTTAGTAAGTGGTATTGTTCATAACAGTAGCCCAGAAGTACAAACAATTCAAGTGTCTGTCAGTTGATAAGTAGGTGAAGTATGGTATAGTCACAGAATACTGCATTATTTAGCCATACAAAGAAATAAAGTATTGATATATGCTATAAAGTGAATGACCATTAAAAAACTGTGCTAAGAGAAAGAAGATAGACAAAAAAGGTCACTTAGGATTCCGTTTACATGAAATGCCAGAATAGACAAATCTGTAGAGGCAGAAAGTAGATTAGCGATTGCCAGGGCCTAAGAGGGCTGGGGTTGGCAGGGATGGGGAGCAGCTGCTGGTGGATACAGGGTTTCTTTTGGGGGTAATAAAAATGTTCTGGAATTTAGGTAGTGATGATGGTTGCACAAATTTATAAATTACTGTGAGCTGCTGAATTATGCACTTCAGGTGAATTGTATGGTATGTGAATTATATCTCAATTTTTAAAAATTGTATGAGAAAAAATGCAGATTTCTCTAACAGATAGCAGATGAAAAATAAAAAAAGAAATTGACTGCAGAGGGGGCACAAAGATACTTCAGGGGCTGAAAATACATCTCTTGATTGCCCTGGTCGTTACACAGGTACGTACATCTGTCAGAATGCACCGAACTGTATTTGGATGAAGTTTATCTAAACTAAAATTCAGTAAAGTTGATTTTTAAAACTTCATAGTTATCTCTAATTGTAAGCTTAGAAAAAAAAGTTTTTTTAAAAATGGAGTTGGGGATTTAGCTCAGCACTAGAGCACTTGCCTAGCAAGTGCAAAGCCCTGAGTGCAATCCCCATCACCACAAAAAAAAAAAAAAATTGTAAGCTTAAAGTGGCCGTTAAGCTAAAATGCTCTTACTAATATTGTATTACTAATACAAGGCTAACAATAAAAATTAATTTAAGGACTCTGACTTCCATTGCTAATTTCTATCCTTCCCTTTTTTTCTAGTTTCCAAAGTGAAACTAGAGTAATTTCAGACTATATACCCTTGTACCTTTGAATGAGCATGGTTCTGTTGCTCTGCTTTTCAAAGCCCATGAGCGGGTGTGATTGTTCTCAATTTAAGTTTATAGAACATTCTGTTGGTTTTATTGCTTTTTTTCCCTTTATTGCTTTTTTTCCTTTTATGTATAACTGAAAAATGTCCCATTAGGCATAAGAAATCAAGGCGATGGCCTTTCACCTCCACTTTGGAGTACTCTAAGCTAATTTGGGCCACCAAGAGGTTGGAGTTAAAATGACTCTTGAAAGAAGGAAGGAAGCGAGGAGGGTAGGTAGCACAGCTAGGTAAGGCTAAGCAAACAAATAAAAGCCAACCAAGTGTATAAACTTCTTTCCCACCTACAGTGCCTCTGATTCTCAAACCTGATTTCTTGCCATGTGGGCTGTTTCAGTAAAATGCTACACCAAACCCTCCAAGATTTGGGAAGAGTTCTAGAAGGCAACCTCAGAGTGGGAAGGGGCTCTGTCGGTGGCCCCTGAATTTTCTCCCAGAGGTTTACTTCTCCAGCCTCTCCCTACCCTCATTCATTTCCTGCGTCCTGCCAATGCCTCAACCCAGGGCTACCCATCTTGTTTTTATTGTTTCCTTTATGCACAGGTGAGACAGCTTTATGTTTTGAAAAACTTTACTAAAAGAGACCAAACAGGAAAATCTGAAGAACTAAGTTTTAGCATTCCCCACAAAGAACATAAAAGAGACACATTTCTGGGATATGTAGTTCTAAGTGGATTTTCTAAAAGTTCCAGGAAAAATATAAAAACTGTTTAAAATAGTAATAGCTACACTTAAACGGGGCTTACCAGGCGTGAAGAAAATCTCTCTATTTTCTTTACTGTGCTGGTGTTATTAATACTTTACCTGTGACATCAGATGTGTGGGTTTTTCCTCACCAGCAGCCAATTATCCAACTTTCTGGACACCAACTGAGTGTCCTGCAGTTTAACTCAAGTTTTGATACGAACTGCTTGAACCCACTAGTGCATTCCCGGATTACTGTATTTGACTCGGCTAACCATCAGAGCTGCCCACAATCCCCTGCTCAGGTTGAATCATCTGTTAGAGCGGCTCACAGAACAAAGCAGGGCACTTACATTTGTTCCCAAGGATAGAAGTCAGGAACAGATAAACTGGGGAGATGCCCAGAGCAGTGCGTGAATAGGAGTGTAGAGCTTTCTTGACTTCTTGGGTGTGCCACTGTCCCATACCTCAGCGGGTGGATGTGGTTACCAGCCTGGAGGCTCTGTGGACACTGCCTTTCTGGATTTCTTCAGAGTCTTCATTATGTGTGCATGATTGATTAAATCATTGGCCATTGGTGGTTAAGTTGGTCTCAAACCTCTCTCCCTTCTGCCCTCCCAGAAGTCAGGAGTGGAGCTGAGAGTTCAGGTCCTCTAGTCATACGGTTGGCTCTCCTTGCAGCTGGCCTCCAATTTTAGAGCTTTCTAAAGTTACTTAAAGTTACTACATTAACAAACTCAGAGGTGGAAGAAGGACGATTGTTGCAAGAAACAAAAGATGTTCCTTTCACCTAAATTGCTTTTATCACAGATGAAATTCTAAGCTCCATTTATTAGGAGCTCTGTGCCAAGAATGGGGACAAAGACCAAAAATATATTTATTATGAACCACCCTATCACTGTGTGCCAGTGTTCCAAGCTCCTTACTTCTCTTTATTCTCACAACTGTGTGAGGCAGATGCTCTTAGCCCATTTTACAGAAGAGGAAGTTGAGGGACAACGTGAGTATGAAATGTGTCTGGTGCTGTACACCTGGTAAGTTGTAGCGCTAAGACTGTACCCAGGTGGTGTGGCTTCAGAATCCCCGCTCTTTAATGTGCTGTATTTCCTTGTGAGAATTTCAAACCCTTCATCTCATAATTACTATGTAGTAGCTCTTGACAGGGGATTCTGACATGTCCTACCCAAGGCTTAAAAGCTGCTGCTCTGCCTCTCCAGGGCATGCTGAAGTGCCTGCTTCTTGTCTTGTTAATAAATCTTTCCACCTCATTTGACCATCTTTGGATTTTAAATCAACCTAACATAGAGCCTATGTGTATTTTTTTTTGGTTTCCTCCTGTCACTACTCTTGTCTGTCCGGCAGAACACTACAACATAACCATTAAAAAACTAAGAAACAAAACTCCCTCTTAACTTTTTCTTCTTTTAGATGTCTGTATTAAATTCTGTTGTCCTGGACCTCTTTTATGCACAGGGATGGCCTTTTTTCTATGTTTGAACCTATTTAACAATGAGCCTGGGGCTGGGGATTTAGCTCAGTGGTTAAAGTGCTTGCCTCCCAATGCAAGGCCCTGAGTTCGATCCTTAGCACAAAAAAAACAAAGCAAAACAAAACAATGAGCCTGTATTAGACAAGCCCTAACCTTTGCCTAGAAGCTTCCTTGTTTTACATAGTGATTCTTGTACCTGTTCACAAGGATTACAAGGAATGCTGTTTTGGATTCCCATGTAGTAAGATTTCGGATCACATCCACGGCCCAAGCCAGTGTCATGTGTTTGAAACTAAGCAAAACTTCTCAAGTGTCATGCCTTAAACGTGCATTAGAAATTTTTTCCGATGTAGCACATAGTTTCTGTGAGTTGGAATTAAATTTAAACCTGTATATCTTTAGAGTAGGAACATGTGCTATGTGAAGGTCTTTTTTGGCTGTAGTTAGAAAAAAGATTCCTTGCTTCTTCCCCTTTTCTCCTGAGAACGCTTTTAGAAACTTACTAATGACTGAGTTTTATGCCTGCTAAGTCAAACCATGAGATCTTCTATTAGTTTTATCCTGAAAATCCACTTTGATCATTTAGGCTTTTGATCAGTTGACTTAGTGTCACTAAGTTTGATATACTCACACAGTTTGATGCAGGCTGGATATTGTACGTAAAATGTTTGAGAATCTAGAAAAAATGTGGTTCCAATGTCCATAGGGATCATATTCTGATTTAGGTAGTTTAGGATAAGAGTTTAAATAATACCAATTAAAAAAAAAAAACACCTAGTCCTGGACTCAGTATTTGTGCTCCCAGAAGCGCTGACGAGTTTCCTGGTATGCATTGTTCTTCTCTGTTTCCTCTTGCCCATACCTTCAGCTTTACCTCCTGCTCTCTTCTCTTTTGCTTTCTAGGTTCCATTTCCCCTCCTTCCCTTCCTTCTACTTTCCAGCAGTTTTATTCTTTAAGTCTCAGAGAATGACCCTGCACCCTAGTTATTTAGTTATTTTCATACTGCCCCCCCGCAGTGGGGGTTAAATCCAGGGCCTTCACACTGAGCTCCATCCCCTGCCCTTACTTTGAGACAGGATCTTGCTAAGTTGCCCAGGGTGGGCTTGAACTTGCAATCCTCCTCCCTCAGCCTTCCAGAATCTTGTAATTATAGATGTGCATCCCCATGCCCACCTTATTTTCATACTTTTTTATTCTCTCTTCATTTTACTTATACTTTGAGATTATGTATTTGTTTATGGAATTTTTTTGTCTGTCTGTTGTGTATTTCTTTCAGTAGACTATAAACTCTACAAAGGCAGGTATCTTTCATCTGTTACTATTAGTAGTTTGCCTGTTCCTGTCTACCATCTACAAGGGTACTTGATACATAAATGTTGCATAAGTGCATGTTAATGAGTGAATGAAGGGTGTGTAATATTGGAGAGACTGGGAAGAAGGAGGTTGCTCCATTCTGTATCTGGGTTCCCAAGCCAACGATTTCTTCAGAGTAGTTTTTCCCCTGAAGAACAAGTACAAACTATCCTGCTAAAGATGACTGTTTAGCTCTTTCATAAGATTCAGAGAATCACTTTTTAAAAACCGTCTCTAAAAAAAAAAATAATAATAAAAATAAAAACCATCTCTAACTTGCCCTCATTCGAAAAGTATGGTTCAAACTTGCATGAAATTGTAAAGATATATAAGCCACAAGATGGTTGTGTCACTAGCCCTGCCTCTACCCAGGGTTAAACCAAGATTTGTCTCTTATTTCATGTAAGGAACTAACACATATTTGGAAGCACTGTGAATTTTGGTTTATTGATTTGGGCTTTAATTTCTTTTTTTTTTTTTTTTTTTTTTTGGTATCCTCAGCTGTGTCCTGGCTTTGGAAGATCATTGTGGCATATTTAAGTCAAGGGACTTAGCAATTTTTATTAAAATGGAAAGTGTTTTTTTTTTAAGTTTAACAGCTCACGTTCAAACCAAGAATGTTTAATGTTCTAATACTTCTGCTCCTTGTCCACTGACTGTTAGTTCTTCCTGCGTCTCAGAGTTCTTTGGAGGTTAAGATTGACAATTTTTGTGAGAGATGTGGTGCTCCTGAAAGCTTTTGGCTTAGCATACTCAGTTTAAAAATTGTTTTCATAAGGATGTCAGACAGCTTAAAACTTGGTGACTGGAAGGGTATTAAGGTGCCACAAACAGACTGGACTCCTTGGAAAACTTCCCTTTCTTCTAATTCTTTCGTTACTCTAAATTTTCTCAGTTGTCTTTGTTCTTTGGAGGTTCTTAGAAATTTCTTTTCATAGCAAAAGTTATATAAGATTTAGAAAATTTATAGTTTAACAGATACTCTTGTATTCATGAAAAAGATGGATTAGTTAAAGTTTACAAATTACTCTTAAATGCAGATTGCTAAGTGGTGGTATTATGGATTGAGTTTCCTGGCTTTTCAGGATGTCGTCCTTTTTAGCCCTGGAGCTAAACATCAAGAGGCTACATGTTCAACCGTAAAATGTTAGCCTCTGCCAACATTACATCAGCTCCACAAAACCTCATTGGCTAATTATCCCCTGAGACTGGGACATAGATTTGGCAGCTTGTGAAAGCTGCTTTTTCCAATTTCTCTCTTCCTGGCTGTGACATATCCCAGAGGAATGAAGTTGAGAAATCATCATCATCTTTTGAAAGCTCTCAGCCTCTCATTCCCACAGTGGTTCTCATGGCCAGGGTTAGGAGATTCCTTCTTCCACTTGAGGAGTCCCTCGTAGCTGATGATGTTTTCTTTTAGTGACCAGGGAAAGAGTGATGGCAAGGAACCTCTTTAGGTGTGCTTCTGGGTGATTGTCTATAAGGGTGCTTTTGCTTTTCTTAGGATCTTCTTTATATTGTCAAGATGGAAGATGCTGGAAGGCCAGGATTGGGACCATATTGGTGTGGTCATCATCTGTGACAGTTGACATTTAGTATAAGTGAAGAATTATATAGTTATTTAACATCTCCTTTAATGAGCATCTATAAAATAACTTTCTTGAGGGAAGTCTAGTATAGTAAAAAGAACTGTGTGACCTCAAGGAAAAAACATTTTTTCAGTGCTGGAGGTTGAACCCAGGGCCTCACGCATGCTAGGCAAGTACTGTACCCCTAAGCTACATACCTAGCCCTTTATATTTTCAATTTTGAGACAGGGTCTCACTAAACTGTCCAGGCTGGTCTCACACTGTGAATCCTTCTGCCTCAGGCCCGTGAGCAGCTGGCATTTTAACTGTATGCCACCATGCTCAGTTAAGTGGTTCTTTTCATCTCTTTCAGCCCAGTTTTTCCATCCTCCCTTATCTTCCTCAAATGGTGTTACAGGGATAGAGTGAAGATGTGAACAGTGTCACCGAGATCACCACTGGCCTGCCTGCTAGTCACCCTATGGAGTGGGCCCGGCCCCATTTAGGTCTCAGATGATTTTTTTTTTAATCTATTTTGTGCTCTCTCCTCATTCTGTACTCCGCAGGGTTCTTTGCATTAAAAACTAAGCCTGAAATAAATTTATTGGAAGAGTATTGGATAATTCGCAGCTTTATAGGAAAACTGGATTAAAAAAAGCAGAAAATGAACAGATCTTGGCATAGTGGAGATCTTTTAATGGGGTCAGCCGGCTGAGGACTCTGACCAGCACCGCTCACTGGACCTTGTCTGTTGCTGCTGCTCATTCAGTCTAGTGAGTGCCTGTTGTTCGCTCTGTGACCCGTTGACACTTGTCACAGTGCCGGGAGTAATTTGATTATATTCTCTACCTTTATGTCATTTCCTCAATATTCCAAGTCCTAGATGGGAGGATCTGATTGAATGGACTCTGAGTTACGTATTTGTGAGCTAAAAGGCCAGGGAGCCAAGACAGAATATCTGTTATCCCATTTTCTGTAGTGGGAAGAGGGGCCTCCCTTCTCCCAGTAGGAATGGTTTTGAGATACTGGGGCCCTAAATTGTAGACACCAGTCTCTACAGCCTGTGTCCTGCCTCCCTGACCACTGTTCACTCTTACACTACGTCCTCAACTAGTCCTTGAACCTTTTCCTGCTAGTGTACGCATTCTCCCCACCAATCTAATCCCAATCTGTGCTTAAACTACTACTTATTGAGTGACATATATATCTGCACATATAACCAAGTTTTAGAGTCAGTTAATCCACTGATCTTCGCACCTGGACATGTAGATGGCTCACATGCATTTAAAACCAATGTCACCATTCTTGATGACTGCCCTCAAGCTTGTATTCTCTGTCCTTGTACCAGTTACCCTAATCAGAGGACTAGGAGTTGCCGCTAATTGCTCTTTCCTGTACTCTCACATCTATTTGACTTCCTCTTCTTTGACCTCTCCCATTTTGTCTCATTGCCCTAGATGACATTCTCATCATTTCTAAGTACTTTTCCCCAATAGCCTTCGTAATGGTTTTCTGCATAGAGCCTGACTATCCTCCCATCTGACCTTCATTTGACTGCCAAGATACTTTTTCAAACCATCAATTCTAATCCTTTTATTCTCTTCAGAATGCTTCACTTTCTTGTGGGATAAAACTTGAACTGTTATATTTGTGTTTTTTTCTCTATTTTGTCATTTCTTGCCGCTTCCAACATCACAGTCTCTAGCAATACTGATCAAGTTTTGGTTTCCAGAATAGTCAGTGCCCTTTTACTTTTCTATTCCTTTACATATAATCTTTTTTGGAGGGGCCCTGATTGAACCCAGGGCCTCAGTAATGCTAAGTGCCACCTCTGGCACTGAGCTGCACCCCCACTTCCCCTTTGCATGTAACCTTGCCACTGCCTTGCCACTCATCCATTCCTCTTAGTGTTCATCAGCCTGTTTTGTCTTCTACGCATCCTTCCAGTCCAGGATCAAAGGCAGCCTCTTCTGAGACACACGTTGTCTCGGATTCCCATGGAAACTTAGGTGCCCTGTCTCCTGTGTTCTTATATTTAGCACGTACGACCATTGAGTGATTGTTTTAGTGCATTATTGTTCCTGGCAGGTCTCATCATAAGAAATAAGTTCCTTGAAAGCAGAGTTGGTATCTTGTTTCTGTATCCTAGTTCCTGGCACATATGTAATAATTGTTACTTAAGGACTAAAGCACTGTACATATAATGGTATTTTCATCAGTGATATATTCTTGTAAGCATTAAGCTCTTTCTAACTCTAAAGTTTTATAAACTGTACCTGGGAACAATTCTGATTTTATTTTTTCTGCTGATAGCCAGAGGTCAAGAACCCTGTCAGCCCAACAGACGATTTCCCATCTCTGTGATCAACTTTATATTGTTTCTCTAGGAAATAGATTATATGTAGTTTCCTTTAGTTTTCCCAACTTACTGTATGTTGTAATCTTAAATAATGATTTGCTTCATGTGTGACTCCATTCCTCACTCTACAACCAGTAATTTAGTGGCTTTGTTTTAGTTGCTCTTGTAGCCATAATTTACAGTGGCTAGAAACATACGCTGTATTAATGTTCTGGAGATTACCTAGAGAGTCCAGGATATAGCTATCCATTTGACTGGACTACTGGGGTTGCCTTTCCCATCCCACAGCTCTTACTCAGGTTGTGAACTCCCACAGGGGACCTTGGCAGAGCAAACAGTATAGAGTTTAACTTCACTTTTTAAGAAAAATTTTTAAAAAGAACTATCTCTTGATTTATTGCACTGGGAAGAGTAAATTTTGATTTTTTTCTTTTTTTCCTTGTTCCTCTCTCTGAGGGAGCGTACGTCATTGAGAAATGTTTAACCTCATGGCCTTGCACTGGGGCTGGAAATTTGCCTAAGGGAACTTGAGGTTGGCAGTGTTCTTACTCAAATTCCCCGTTATGGGGAGGGGGATTTCATCCGGACCTGCCAAAACAGGAAGATGCTGGGAAAGTTTTTAGTGGCAAAGCTGTCGCCATTAGGTTAGCAAAGTATTTGAAAAGCTTTCTGGAGATAAGTGCGAACATTTTGAATTCCTTTAGGAAAAAACTTAGCTTCTATCAGGTATAAACAAAATGAGAACTGAGAAACTTGGCTTTTCACTTGTTTGGTATGTTATTATAAGAAAACTTTGACCAGCTGGATGAAAAAGAGAAGCTGACCGGAGAGAGTTTAAGGAGTTTAGAACCTTTCACTTAGGGAAAATAACTGCAGGCCAAGGCAAATCTCTATGGACTGTGGGAAGAATTTGGCTTTCTGTCAACTCTGAATTATCCTAAGAGTAAATCATAACAGGGATTTTTTTTGGGGGGGGGAGGGATAAGTCTTTCTTTCAAATTCTTCTTGATATTGCCATTATATTGTATTTACAAAACTACTTCATTGATACAAATAAAGTATTTTTGCCCAGTGAGAGTTAGAATTGGATGTTCATCATGCCCGATGATCTCCCTGTTAGGGGAGGTGGCAAACAGCAGATGTTTAGAATACGACTACCTCTGCTTATTTTTATCTTTGTGTCACAGGTTGTTTTAAAATTTTTTGTAAAGAATTTTATTTTTAAAAAAGTTCATTTAGCTTATAGTTTTGGAGACTGAAAGCCCAAGATCAGGAGGCCCAATCAGTTTGGTTTTTCGCAAGGGCCCCCTTGGCTACATGACATCAGGGTGGGACAGGAAGCCCAAGAGAACCACAGTAATTACTTTGTAAGTATTGTTTGTGAAAGTCATTTCAAAGGTTGTATAGATGCATACAACATTGTACTGTGCTTTCTTTTTGCATTCATACAGGAAAAAGACGCAGTCCCTTTAAATAGTTTATATATAACCAATCTGAAGCTTAGCTAAAATATCTGGTATATGAATGAGCAGGGCTCTTAGAGAAACGGTTAATTACTTTGGGGAGGGCCTAAGGAAAGATGTTGGTGCCATGTAAAATTATTCACTCATCACTTAATATATCCCAGAGCCTGTGTCAGGTGCTGGGAGTACAGTGATGAACAAGACAGACGTGGCCTGTGTCCTTGCATGGCCTGAAATTTATTACATGAAGATAAACACATGATTGGAATAGAATGGGGTATATAATGTGATAATTTAGAATGCCATGAAATGACAGAGCAGGAGCAATTCATGGAACACTGCAGGAAGGCCTTGCAGAGGAAGGATGTTTACACTATGACATGAGGGATGTTCTAGCAGAGAGAGCACCATGCAGACCTGGAGGCAGAAGTAAATAGCAGATTGGAGGAACTGATGGACTTTGTTACAGTTGGTAATAGAGTGACATTGTAGTGTAGCATTGGAAGCCTCCAAACCCTGACTGTCTCAGTGTTTACTTTGACCTTACCACTTACTAGTTGTCTTTGGAAGCTTCTCCATGCCTCAGTTTCCCCACATGAAAATAAGTATAACAATAATTTCTACCTTGTAGATTAGGACTGAATGATTTAGGGCATGTGATGCCCTTTAGGGTAGTGCTTGGCACACAGCAAGTGTTTACTACACATTAGTTGTTATAGCTAATGCTACCACTGTGATACTGAGTTTGAGCAGATGAGTCTAAACACAGGAGTGCCCCAACAGCTGTGTTAGGATTTTAGGCTTCAATTTTGGTGCAGGGAGACATCACCGAAAGAACTTCGGTAGAGATGTGGCATTAGATTTGCATTTTGGAATGATTACTCTAGTTTCAGTGTAGAGCATAGATTGGAGGACCCTAAGAAAGGTGATAGAGGCACCAAAGAAGAGGCAGTTGCAGACATCCAGAGCAAGATGGCAGTCACGAGAAAATAAATGCAAAAGAAAGACCTTTGTTAGTCCATTCACTCAACAAATATTTGTTGAATGCTTACTTTATGCCAGGTATACTTCTTGATTGTGTATCTGAACCTCCCATGGAGTTTATGTGATGGTGATCAAAGAAATAACATAATATTAAGCACTATTAAGAAAAATAGAGAAAAGAAATAGATGGGAAGAGTATAGATAATTTAGAAAGGGTGGTTAAGGAAGACCTTTCTGAGAAAGTGTCATTTGAGCTGAGGCCTGAGTGAAGTGAGGCACGGAGCCGTCTGTGCTCGTGTGTTTCTGAGGGGAAGCCTCCAGGCAGAGGTGTGAGCATGGTTAGCATGTTCAAGGGCTGGGAAGGATGGTGGGTATCAGTGAAGAACATACGTGCTATGAGGACACAGATCACGTCTGTCTTGTTCACTAGAGTTGGCTTGAGCACATGCTGGCACACAGTGAATGCTCAGTGAATCTTTGAATGGACAGACAGACTTTTGAATGAATGAACAAATGATTCATTCTCCCAAACAAGTCTAGACCGTAGGAAGGGGAGAGAATAGGAAAATTGTATGGAGAAAATTGTGGCTAAGTTTATCAACTAACAAACACTTTTCTTACTTAGGAGAACTCAAACAGATGGACATTGGAACAAGAGTGATAACCTGGCTTTGTCACCTGCTGGCTCTCTGTGACCTTAGACAACTTGCTTATATCTTCTGCATGCCTCAGTTTCTTTTCCTGAAAAAATGAGAATAAGGGTGGCTACCTCATAGGATAATGCGATAAATAAAATCATGTTTATCACTCCCCACTTAGGGGATTGTTAATTTGTAAACATTTTGCAGCTGGGCATGCTGGTCTACACCTGTAATCCTACCACTCCGGGAGGCTGAGGCAGGAGGATCATAATTTCAAGCCCAATTTGGGCAATGTAATGACTTAGTGAAACCCTGACTCAATATAAAAATAAAAGAAGGGCTGGGGATGTAGCTCAGTGTGAAGGTGTTGGGTTCAGTCCCCAGCACTGCAAAAATAAATAAATAGCTTCAAAAGTCTTTGTGTGTAAGTATGCATTTGCATAATTTTACATATATGTACCAATTGGACAATTTACATTCTTTTTATAAAACAACGGATAATTTATGGAAGTAGTTGACTTAGGTATCTCCAGTGGTGATTTCAGCCACAACTCCTGGCCCAATCTCCTGAAAGTGACATGTGCAAGTTACTGAGTTGCTTGTGAGGTCTCATCTATCATGAGGGGGTTTTCTTGTATGTACAGTGTTTTGCAAAGTCTTGGTAGGCATCCAGATTTCAGATTCTGATCAAGTCAGCACCCACCTTTGCCAGGGATTTTACTTTGCAGCTGGTTAGGGTAATTCCAAGCCAGGGAATCACTACTGTGGGTTCTGTGAGTGTCTTTCCAGTATCTCTGAAAGCCATGGCTGCCACACAGCATCTTGACACATGGTCCTGGGCAAAAGCAGAGAGTTGAGTCAGGAGTAGGAGCAGGATGGACCTGAGCTCCACAGCACCTGACACTGCACCTCCCCTAGCTCCTTATTTTTGAAATGCAGCCTGATTTTTCCCCTTGCATTCCCTCCCTTTCTTTTTTCCTTACTCCCCCATATTGGTATACACATCTTTACCTCCACATAAACAACTTAATGTATATCCCTCCACATTTTCCTCAGCTCTCTTGCATAGTCCCATTACAGTTCCATATATACAAACACAGTGTTTTTATTTTGTCCCTGGATTTTTAAATGGATTCATACTTATGCATTGTTTACCTTTTGCTTTTCCCAATAATATTTGGGGCAGGGGGAACAGGGTCTTGCTGTGTTGCTCAGGAGAGCTTCAAGCTTGAGATTCTCCTGCATCAGCTCCCTAAATAGCTGGGATCACAGGCATGCATCACTGCACACAGCACATCCAATGATATGTAAATGGAATACCCCTACATCATCTGATGCAGCTCAAGTTAATTATTTTTAATGACTGGATACTGCTTCCTGGATTGTATATAATATAATCTGCATAGTCTCCTGTTGGTGGGTATTCATCCCCCTTCCCTCTGCCCCTTGCTGCAAAACACATTGTTTTTATGTACGTTTTGTGTATATTTTTATGGAGTATATTCCTAGGAGGATAACCGATGGTTTAAGAGGACTAAATACTTTTAAGTAAATGTTGCTGCCAATTTATCTTTTAGAAGACTACATTTCCACCAGCTGTGTATAAGGATACCTTTTCCCACCTCCCTGCTAAATGTAGTGGTTACAAGATCTTCTACACTTTCAACTGGTCCAGTAGTTGTGAAGTGATATTATTGTTATTTTACTATCCCTCCAATCAGGACTGTGGTTTGAATTTTTAATAGGAGTAAACCATACGAAATTTAATCTCTTCAGCCAGGCGTGGTGGCACATGCCTGTAATACCAGCACTTGGGAGACCAAGGAAGGAAGATCTGAAGTTCAGGTCCAGCCTGGACCACATAGCAAGATGCTCTCTCAAAAAAAAAGAAAAGAAAAGAAAGAAAGAAAATTTAACCTGTCCTTATATTGGTGGGAATATGAATTAGTACCACTATGGTGATCAGTGTGAAGATTCCTCAAAAGACTAAACCCAGGCTGAGAATTTAGCTCAGTGGTTAGAGTGCTTGCCTTGCAAGCACAGGGTCCTGAGTTCAATCCCCAGTGCCAAAACAAAAACAAAACAATCAAAAAAGACTAAAGCATGGTGGTAAACCTGTGGCATGCATCTTACTTGTTTTTCTTTTAAGACAAAGGATGTTAATATGAGTTGCTGTTTTCTAAACTAAAACCTCAGTATTCAGGTTTAATTGCAGTGTTGGCACTTTGCAATAAATGTGTTGGTATTCATCCCCCTTCCCTCTGCCCCTTGCTGCAAAACACATTGTTTGTACATACGTTTTGTGTATTAATGTGTATATTTTTATGGTTTTGGTTGTGGTTTGGGCACTTTCTCTAAAAGATTCACCATCACTGGGCTAAACAGTCCTTCAAGTTAAGTAAAATTTAACTTTGAGAGCAATTGGATACTGGCTGGTAAATGTTGAAGTTTGGGTTCAGATCTTTAACACTCAAACACCTGACCTAAACCATGCAGTCTCTTAATTAGATACTGTGTGAAAGAGGATAAGTAAGATTCAGAACTAAAACTTT
The DNA here is from genome assembly GCA_004026905.1 of Hystrix cristata. Taxonomy (NCBI): domain Eukaryota; kingdom Metazoa; phylum Chordata; class Mammalia; order Rodentia; family Hystricidae; genus Hystrix; species Hystrix cristata. The sequence continues at coordinate 68,784 of PVJO010005244.1, forward strand.
ATTTTGACATAAATGTACGGCTGGTCAGTACATACCAGCAGCTGATTTTTAGTTTAATTTTTTCTCCTTCCCTTTGTCTGGGATTTGGCAGTGATGATAAATAACATTACTAAGGGTTTGGTAATGAGTGAGCATCTGTTGGTTGGAAGAGCTAGATGCTGTGGTTATCTGATGATGTTTATTGAGCATCCACTGGATGGAGCCCTGTTTTATTTTGTGATAAAACAACAATGGTAATCCTTGTCCTCAAACAGTTTAACATTCAGTTGCAGATAGATGTTTTCATTATGCTATAAAGTGAGAGGAAATTTTATGCTGAAGGTACAGGTTGGAATGACCAATTTTTTGAGGTTAATCAGAGAAGGGATTTTTCCCTTTTCGGGATAGATGAGCTTTGAGCCAGGTTTGTGAGATAATGGATAATGAATGAACAGGTGGCAGGACTGAGTTTCCAAAGGGTTCTGTTCTCAAAGAATCCATTCCAAATCAGAATGTTCGCTTTTGTAGTTAGTTAGCTATTTTGAGATGAAGTCTTGTTCTGTTGCCCAGGCTGGCCTTGCACTTCTGGGCTCAAGTAGATCCTCCTGTTTCAGCCTCTTAAGTGGCAGGGATTACAGGCGTAAAAAAATTTTTTTTTAGCACTGTTTAAGTCTATATAATAGCCTGTCACAGAGTGTTGCTTGCAAGGTGTAAATTTTAAGGAGTGGAATGACCTGTCACAAATTTTATTTCCTCAACCCTTTTCTAGGCTCTCACTTACTTAAGTGACTGCTTTCCTTTGCTTCCTTTCATTATCTTGATGGCTTAATTTGAAGGGGTAACATTGAAATATAAGATCTGGGGTCAAGGAATAATTTTCAGTTGCCTGGTGTTTTTCATTAAAAATACAAAGATTAGATGTGGTTTTAGGTTCTGTACCATTCACCTTTTTTTTTTTCTTTTTTTTTTTGAGGCAGGGTCTTGCTATGTAGTTCAGGCTGGCCTTGAACTTAAGGCAATCCTCCTGCCTCAGCCTCCCATGTGCTGGGATTACAGCCATGTGCCACCACACCCTGCTCACCTACTTTTATTAATTGGAAAAGTATTCTTTCCTAACATGAACTCTGATACATTGATATAGTCAGAACCAGCCATGGCTTGCGTTCTGACTAGATGCAGTATTTATTTTAAGATTGTCTGAGAAATAGAGATTAAAGGAATTTGAGAAATCTAGGTACAGTATTTCTTTAGTCTACCGAGCAGTTAGGTGGTCAGTTTTTAATTTCTTAAGAGCAGTTTTAATCATAAAATATTTTTCCTAAAATAATGTTTATAAAGAAACCTCATCATCCACAGTTGAGTTTTGAACTGTCTTAACATCATAATTTACATTTAAAGCTGTGGAATTTTATAATTCTCATCCAAATTTATCAGCTTTAGTTTGTCTTTTTAAAAAAATCCTCAAATATTGATGCCTTCTTTGCAGTACAGTTTCGATAAGGATTTCTGTGGTGTTCCCTTGCATAGCATGTACAGGGCCTGGTTCCATCCCCACCCCACCCCAAAAGATTTTATGTTTTTGTTAAATGGTATCAGAATCTCAACATGTGTGATAAAGGACACTGTACTCTTTTAAATTACGAAGTATTCCAAATGAGAAGTGACTCTGATTGTGGTACCTTTGAGGGAACTTAGTCAACTCACTATCGAAAAGGACTGCAGCTTTCAGATTTCTACATTATAGACACCAGGTAGCTAAAGTGGCTCTCCTCTTTGTCCTGTCCTTATGTGTATTATGTGAAATAGACACTGATACCTGTGAACAAATCAAGTCATCCTAGTGAGCATGATGTCTGGGATCTCTTCTGACTTCTGGGGAAATGGATAGATTTGCAGAAAAATTAAATTGCAGTACCCTTGTTTCAGAGGTGAAGTGAAGTGAGATGACCTTGTGATGGAGGAGATCTGGTAGCTTTGGACTTTGAAAGATGTGAAGAAATGGGCAACAAAGTAACAAGAAAGCCAGCAAAATGTAGTTTATCGTGATCTGATAATTTTCCGCTGGACTGTGTACTTCTGATTTGTTGACTGTTCATGATGTACAGATACTGATTGGTTGATGATGTTGCAGTCACTGACAAAGAGCAAATTGTAGTGTTTGGGGTGGTCATAAGCAGTTGCATTGAAGCCCAACTGAACAGGATTTCTAGCTTCAGTAGCCCGGCTCTCCCGCACTTAGTAGGAAGAACCTGCGTTCTTTGGGCTTTTGCCAATACACACGCCAGCCTGAGGTCTTTTAGCAGGATGGGGCAGAGCAGGGATCGCAAGGTTGTTTAGAACTTGACCAGGTTCTAGCTTCTCCTCACATTAATGAGGTCGGTAGAGGTAGGGGAGGAGGGTAGCAGACAGATATCCTCTGTGGTACTGGGTAGAAAAAAAGATCCTGGGGGCTAGAAATTGAGTAATTAATCTGTAGAGGACTGTCATCATAAAGGAGATTGTAAATTGCCAATAAATGAAAGAAAAGTATGGTTCGGGTATGTCTGACCTGCAGCCCATGCACTGGACATGCCTGTGCAATAATCATAAGTATTTTTAAAAAGGGAGTTTTGTAATTTATATACATTAATGAAGTGTATATTGTGGCCCAAGACAATTCCTCTTCAGTTAGTGTGGCCCAGGCAAGCCAGGTGTTGTGTGTCAACCCATGTCCAGCAGGTTGGACATGCCTGGCTGTAGGCTTTTACTTTACTATTAGAGTGTAAAAAATTATAGACTGTACTTGAAAGTCCTGTTCAGATTTCCTTTGCTTCTTAAATTCTTATGATTGGGCTAAAGTATCATATGCCTGTTTTCAATTTAGAGGAGAATTTATGGGGAAAATGTAAAATCAGTTTGGCCCTTGTCTTTGTTCATTTTCTGTTACTGTAACAAAATACTTGAGGCTACATAATTTGTAAAGAAAAGAGGTTGATGCTGCTCACAGTTTTGGAGATCCAAGAGTGTGTTGGCTGGCTTCTCCTTGGCCGTGGTGAGGGCCTTCTGGCTACACAACATGGCGATGGTGTGGTGTGGTAGAGGGCGCATGTGCAAGAGGGAAAGATCACATGGTAATATAGGGAGCTAGAGGATATAGAAGCCAGATGCACTCTTTCTACAACAATCTACTCTTGTGGGAACTAATCCCAGGGTCCCCTGAGAACTGCATTAATCCCTTCCAAGGGCAACACCCCCAGTGTTTTAACCACTTCCCACAAGCCCCACCTCTTAAAGGTTCCACCGTTGCTAAACTTCCACTGTGGAGACCAAGCATCTAACACATGCTCAAATCATGTGTATGAGTTTACTGTCTGGGGCCATAGAGAAGGCATTTTCTTTTTGTATTATATAGTCTGCTTTCAAATTCTGTAATGATTGATCTTGCTTTCAAATTCACTTATAAGAAAGAAATATTTTAGGGGTTGGGGATTTAGCTCAGTTGTAGAGCGCTTGCCTAGCAAGCACAAAGCCCTGAGTTTGATCCCCAGCCCTGCAAAATGTTTTAGACAGTAAAACACTTTTGAGGATACTATTAGAAGAAGATAATACTCTTTAATTTTTCAGAATTCTTTGGCTTGAAAATTATTTAAATGTGATGCCTTTTTATCTGCCTGAAGACATGGTTACTCAAGAGCACAGGCAATTAGAAAACTTTCCTTTTATCTTGGGATTTTCTGTTTCAGAAAGTTCTAATTGCAGTAAATGGTTGGGCCACAGTGTGCTCTGGCAACTCCATTCCACAGTTTTTTGTTCGGGTTACTTGTCAGTACTCTGTGTTGTCTCTGCTCTTTACATGACTCAGGGTTAATCAGAGAATCAGAGCAAAGAATCCTGGGAAAGATTATGACTGGCTCCCTATTTTGGATGATGGTTTTTATTTAATTTACTAGGTCATGTAATGTAGGCAGACATTAACAGTTTGAGAAATTCTAAAGGAATGTAAGTTCCAAGCATGATATCTTTACGAGAAAATGTGAATTCAATAAAATATGAATTTAATAATGTTAAAGAGATCTTTTTTTATACCTTGCCCCTGCTTTTATGCCCTGTAAATACTTTTGTATGTGTAGTGGGAAATCACGAGGTGTCCTAAATATGGAAAATTAAATAAGAAAAGGGACAACTTGCTGAACATTTTCTGTGTAGCTGACACTGATCATTGTCTTAGATTTATTCTAAACCCCTATGAATTTGGTGATGTTACCTCCATTTTGAGGTAAAAAATGATAGCTTAGAGGGGTTAAATAACCAGAGCTGGACTGGTGGCAGGTGGTCAGAGCCAGAATTTGAGCAAAAGGCTGTCTGATTCCAGGTGAATATTTTCACCCTTGATATACTACCTGTCTTGATTCTGAGGACTGGATCGTTTGGGTAGGTCTTAGGCAGATGAAAAAGCAGTCTGTTTCTCTTGGTTGCTCTGGTAGTTTATTTCTTTACTGCCTTCCTCCCCCTTCTGCCTCAGTACCTGCCTACCATGTGCATAACACATTCTGTAAATATTCAGTGAAGAAGTATGTACAGCTATCTATGGAAAATAGAAGTATATGTGCTATATTTATAAGTATAAAAAGTACATTTTAGGGCTGGGGATTTAGCTTAGTAGTTAGAGCGCTTGCCTTGCAAGCACAAGGCCCTGAGTTCAATCCCCAGCACCAAAAAAATACATTTTAAATGAATATTTATCAGGTTTATTGGTGGCATATATATATATATATATATATATATATATATATATATATATATATATATATTTATATAGTCTTTTAGGTAAGAATAAAACACTTCCTGACCTTCCTGGTTCCTGGAGATGATCAGTCTGAGTGCTCACTTCCTTTTTTCTAACCAGCCCCTCTGCTGCTAGTCTTGTCCCTCTTCCTTTCCACACTGCTAGCAAAATGACCTTTCTCTCTGTCCCCCACTCTCAAAGCAATTATTATTTCACAAGTTCTCTTCCTTTGGTTGGAATGCTTTTCTCATCTTCTCAGTTTAACTTTGTGTGTGTGGGTGTGTGTGGGGGGTGTGTGTTTGTGTGTGTGTTAAACCATTCTGATCTCATCGCAGGTGTCTTCTCCTCGTAGAGGCTGACTCTTGTCTCTAACCAGCCCGATGCCTGGTTCTATGTCGCAATCGGAATACCTAACCAGGCTGAAGGATGGTGTAAGTGGATGTTTCCCTGAGCAGGCTGTACTGTAAACTCCGTGAGGGCAGACAGGTGTTTCATCTGTCCAGGTCCACAACACTTGTCACTTCGTAGGCAGAAAGTAACTATCAAAATAAAGGATATAACTTGCCTAGTGCCACTGTAAATCTTAGAGAACATTCTGTTTCACAGATGGGGGATGCCTGTCTGTTCCAGCCACTCATTTTTGGAGATGAAGGTGATGCCCTGAGGTCACACATCTAAGTAATTAATAGTGAAGCTGAAAACTAGGATTCCTGATTATCTTGACTCCCTTCCCCCAAGAAACCTCTTTGGCTTATTACAAAGACAATACATCTTTCATGTACAAAATTGAAAAGATACATATAAACAAGAGGGAGAAAGAGAAAATAAAGTTTTTGCATTTCTGCCAACCAGATGGTTACTGTATTCTGTGTATGGCGATCTGTATATGTATGTGTCATCCAATTGTGTGATGACACAGGCTCAGATTTACTGAATGCTTATAGGGTGGGACGTGTCCTTAGTGCTTCACATTTATGAGTTCATTGATTATAGTGACCCTATGAAGTGAATACTGTTGTCCCCACTTTCAGGTTGAGAAAATGGAGGTATAGCGATACTAAGTATCTCAAGGTTACCCAGCTAGGCAGTGGTAAAACCAACCGTTAGCCCAAGCAGCCTAGCTTCAGAGTCTATATTTTAACTGCTCTTCCATTTTGATGGACAAGATTTTGTAATTTTTTTTTAAATTGAAATCATATATGCAGCAATGGCCACCCTTTTTATAGGAGTACAGTTCAGTGAGTTTTGATAAAAGGTAAACCACCACCCCAGTTAAAGTACATAGAATATTCCCATCACCTGAAAAAGTCCCCCATGTGTCTTTGGGCCTAGCATCCTTTCTCATGCCCAACCTGTGGCAGCCACTGCTCTGATTTTGGGCTCTGTAGATTTACAGATTTACGGTGGCACTAGGCAAGCTATATCCTTTATCTTGATAGTTACTTTCTGCCTAATCTTCATATACTGTCATCATATAATGTGTAGCTTTTTTTTTTTTGGTACCGGGAATCGAACTCGGGGCCTCATGGTTGTGGGGCAAGCACTCTAACCACTGAGCTAAATCCCTGGCCCCATGTGTAGCTTTTTATGCCTAGCTTATTTCTCTTAGCATTATGCTTTTGAGATTCATCAGTATTACTGCCTGTAGCAGTAGTATGGGTTGTTTCTTAGTTGCTGAAGTAGTATTTCCCTGTATGGATGTACAAGTATGGTACTTTTTAAAATTTCATTCACAAATCAAAGGACATTAAGGGTTTTTCTAGTTTTGAGCTGTTACAAATGTAGCTGCTTTGAAGAGCTGTCTACGGCTCTTTTGTGGATATATGTTTTTATTTTTCTTGGGTAAATACTTAGGAATGGGATCATTGACTTGTATAGTAAGTTTAGATTTATAAAAAATTTGCAAACTGATTTCCAAAGGAGAATTATAATTTTTTTGCACACCCTCCACCCCCATAATGTCTTGAGAATTCTAGTTGTTCCTCATCCTCAGCACCAGATTATTTAATTGTAATATTTGTATTCTGACACTAGCCAGGTCATTGTCTCTACATGTTCTTGTTTGAAGAAGGTGTTGCTTTAAATTAAGGGTTTTGGTTGTAACTTTTTTTTCTTTCTTTTTCACATTACACATACTTAGCAACTTATGGGGGGTGGTGAGGGAGAACAACTCCACTCTCAGAGCCCCTGGCTGGCCCCGTGAATAGGGGCCATGTGACGCATTTGATTCTTAAACTTCATTTTCCACTGGAGCAAATAGCTCAACATAGAGGCTTCCCCTTCCATGCCTCTACACCACACTCCTTGCTCAGCTTTTGAGCACCAAGGAACCTTACTGGGAGAAGAATATGGAGGCACATCTGGCTCCTGCTGTTCTGCCAGCCCTGTGATCTGACTTCTCCCCTACGGTAGATATGCCAGTGAGTGTCATGGTAGCTGCTGCATATATTTTTCATTTCTGTCTGTTGGTACAGTTGTCCTGATTGCCTAACCAGTCATTTGAATGATGGAGCTCTAACATCTTAGGCTTAAAATCAAATGATGAAGTAAGTTGAGGTTGACAGCATAAGGGTATGAATCTCAGATTGTTCACAGGCTGCCACTGTTGTCTCAGTAAACTGTTTCTGACTCTGACCAGCAGCCTACAAGGCTTTATTTTCTTTTGAAACAAAAAGGTCAAATACATACTGAGCTATGTCTTCTTCTAGAGATCTCATCAATAAAGTGGTTGCAGGTTGTTAAATGTTCATTCCCTTGTTCATTCATAGAGCACATTTGCCAGTTAACTATTATGTTAATGGTTCCATCTCAATGCTGTGATACGGTTTTTTTCAAAGTCATTTCTTCCTGAGTTCCCTCTCCATCCTCTGTTTGGTATCTTTTGTCTATAAAAATTTAAAGCACAAACATCAAGTAAAATAAAATACTGTGTTTTAGCTTCTTGTTCCACTTCGGTGCAGCCTTCGCATAAGAAGAGAGGGAGTCAGAGGGAAGAAGAGGGAACCTGGTCATGTGATACTTACTGCTTGTCTGGCAGACGCTTGTGGTGCTGAGCAGAGAAACCAGCTGTTTACTATTTTGGGTGAATGAGGTTGGTTGGTTGCTACGAGCATTTTCTCTAAGGGAACCCTCTACTCTTCCAGCCCTACACATTGAAATCATCCTGGTCCTGCTTTTTGGCATTTAGCTAGGGGAGAGAGGTGTCTGTGTCAAGGCCCAATGCTGACAGGAAGAAATGTTTTGCCAGGAGACTTAGTGATTCTGACCTTCTGCTGTCACTGTTTTTTAATGCCCTCCTCCCTAAGTAAACTTGGGATCTAGCTGTTCTTGCAACCATTTGTACTGCAGAATGAAGTGCCTGTTTTAACTGAACGAGCAATGCCAACCAGGTCTTCATCAAATAATAAATGGCCTCTCTAAGCAGTGAGGGAAGGAGTACTGGCTTCTTGCAGCACTGGTCTCTGAAGTCTCGTATCTCCAGCATACTGGAGGGCAAGAGCAAGACTCAGCAGCCCTCCTGCAGGATTCTGCCGCTCTCATGGATTGTCCTGAAGCCGGGGAAGGACTGCTGCTCAGCAGTGTGCCTGGCCCCTTATCACAGTTTGCGGGAAGGTTAGAGTATTTGTCCCTTTGGGATTTGCATGCTTTTCTTTCCTCCCAAATTTGTTGCTTTTATTCCCTTCTTGTTTCTCTGTAGCTCCTGAAGCTTTGACTTTGGATGGTTTATTCACAGAGTTTGTATTAAAGCTTGTTGCATTTAACACATAACTGGGCCTGCCTGGTACTGTAGGGTGCATTGATGACCTGACGGCACTATGATTAGGATGTTTCACTTTCTCACTTCTTTCCTTTCCCCCGTGCAGAGGTCGCATAGCCAAGCCTAGGTTGTGGAAGAAGGGAAGGAAAGCTCTTCCTTTAGTAAGATGGGAATCTTCCTTTTTTTTAACCCCCTCTGGGTGTTGGGGATCGAAGGGAATCATCCTTTTTTTGTGGATCTCAAGCTGTGTTTTATCAGTAAAACATACCTAGACCCTGGCTGCTATACAGATACCTAGGAAACAGTTGATGATGACCAACTCCTTCTGTCCCTTAAATATTGAAAGTGAATAGATAACCAATGAGTTCTCAGAATGCTGAACCATCATATTTTAAAATAAAACAACACCTGGGTGGTGTTACTTGTTCTGCATCTTAGTTTTGATCTGGGCAAACAAGTTGCACCGGCCTCGTCAATCTTAAAGGAGTTTTCTCTTGTGAACAGCTTTCTTTCATGTTTTGAAACTGCTGAAAAAATAACTTTTGGGAGTGAAATGTACACATTAGAGTTCTGCAGAAAAATTCAGTTTTAAGTTTGATTAAAATTCTCTTAGAAGAGTAATAGGTTATTAAAAACAAACAGTGAGGGCGAGGACTGTAACCAAGGAGAATGGACAAGAATTATCAGTATTTTCTTCTCTCAGCTTGGAAACCCTCACTGTGCACTATCATGATTTGTATACATTCTTAATACTGAATGCACAAGCACGGCTTCCTACACATGCAGACATTTAAAGCTTTTGAGATGTCTTTGGGATGTTGCTAACATATGACCGGATGACTTGTGCATGTGAAGTCTGCAGTGAATGATCATCTTTGCCCAGTGTTCAGGGAGAGTCGCCTAACAACTGGCTGAGAGACAGCTGCTTTTCCTTAATTATCGAGAAGTATTCTGAACTAATGTGAACAAAACACTGTGGCAGGATTAGAGGAAGATTGTCAGAGAGGCAGAGAGAATGGGATGGCTTGGCACTGGTCTTCGGGCTGCTGCCTTTGAAAATTTTTTTATAATCCAGAGAGTTGTATTTCACTTTCCCAATCTGTTCATAAGGAATATATCTTTGTATTAAGTGCAGAAATCTATAGAAAATAGAATTGCAGACTTCTTGTCATAGGTAGGATCAGAAGGTAATTGTAGATAATTGCCCTAAGCAGTAGACTATACATTTTTGTAATGTGATTAGAACCTTGTTTTTAGAATTCTGTGTATTTATTGATGCTTGAGAGGTCTCAAATTAGGTATTCTGTAAATAAATAGGAAAAAAATTTTTCAGACAACATTTTGCTTTGTAATTCAGGTGGCCTTGAACTCACCCAGGCTGGCCTCGAACTCATGGTGATCCTCCTGCGTCAGTCTCTCAAGTGCTGGAATTACAGGCGTGCACCACCATGCCCAGCTGATAAATAAATAAATTTGTTAAACCACTGTCATTTTGTAAGCTGCACAAAAGAAATAGATTGTCCATTAGAGGGACAATATGTAAAGGATGTCTTGTATTATTATTTAGTGGCTGAAGTAGGTGTTTGAGAGCCAGAGATGGTTCTTCTCTGAAATACCCAAAGATACCCAGTGAAAAATCTTACTAATCTTGTGTTTTATTATTGTAGGTAAAATTCTGATAACAATCTTCTCTTTCTTTCAAAGTTTTATTTTTAAATGTTGTTTGTTAATGGACTTTGGCAAGGTTAAGATCTGTCTGATTTTTTTTTAAAGGAGGAGTGAGCAGTCTTGAAAGATTTATGTTTTGTGTTTTACACTACAGATACTCCTTGGTTTTCCCCCCCAGATATTCCTTTTTAACCACTGTTCAGACTTACGACCCACTTTTTCTTTTCTGCAGTTTTGTACATCTTGTTTATAGAGCCTCAGTGTCTTTTTGGGGGGGGTATGGTACACTTTGTATAGTACACAATTTTTGCTGATTGTAACGTATAGTACAGTGCTATAGTTTATGTTCTGTCATATATTACAGTACTGCATGTAAGAGTTATGCAAATAAAAGCAAAGTTGGAATTTCTTTTGACCATTTCTTTGTTCTGAATATTGTAAATACTATGTACAATTCCTCATTTAGCGACCAATTCATTTAACAACCTAGTTGCAGGAGTGGAACTTGGTCATTAAATAAGGAATGTTTGTACTTTCTGCTATGGCCCTACCCAGTACTGTGTCTTTCTGTCCTGTATGGTAGCCACTAGTCAGATGTGGTTATTGAGGCTTGAAATGTGTCTAATACAACTAAGAACCGGAAGCTTTAATTTTATTGAACTTAAAATAGCAGATGTGGCTAGTGGCTGCCTTATTGGATAGCACAGTTCTAAACCCTTCACAATCTGGACTTAGCCAGCCTTCCTTCTGTTACTTCTCTTCACCAACTTAATGCACCAGCTAAATTGGAGAGGGTTGGCTGTGTTCTGAACCTTATAGTATTTCCCATCTCAGGCCTTGGCTCTTGTGGTTTAGCTCTACTTTGTGAAGTGCTTCAGAGTACTGATATTCTGCTGCCCCCATGAAGCTTACCTGATCTTTTTGTGCTTTATTAATTTATTATCTGCAAATTCTTAAAGTACTTAGAACACTCTGATTACATTGATTTGTTTTGCATTTCTTAACTTATCCATTATATTTATAAATTCCTTGAAGGGCCTGTGTAGTTTTTATATGTTCTTTTTATGTGTGTCCAAAATAGATTCAACCTCTTCTGTCTTTCCTTCCAAAATGTGTGGCAAAGGCTTGCATCACCATGCCCAGCTCGTTTTTAAATGTTTATTTTGAGTCAGAGTCTTACTAAGTTGCCCAACCTGGCCTTACATTTGAGATCCCCCTACCCCAGTCTCCAAGTAGCAGGGATTACAGCCATGTGCACCACCATGCCCAGCTCATAGCAAAGTCTTTTCATATCTGAGAGATGGGTTATGCGCATTGGCTGTTACAGTAGTCTGCTGAGATCACCGAAAACTACTGTGCTCCCTGGCACTAGAGGGCAGTATGATGTCCATAAGCAAATTGTGTTTATCCCCAAGTGACAGTTTCAATACTGTCTTAGTTCAGTTCTATTCACTCTCATATGAGTAATTCTAGCCTTCAGAAGGAACTCACATCTGCTGACTTTCAGTGATACTAATAAATACTCTTTTCCTAAATTATATTGAATTTGATTCAGAATATGATGTTGGACCAGGAGATGATGAGGTTCTTATTGTTAGATCTGAGAAGCACTGACCGAAGCATCAGGGGTCAGAGATTAATTCCTTGAAGGCCTTTTATGGCAGGCAGCTAGTGTCTCAGCACTCGGAAGGTAGGCAAACCCTGAAGTTCTTGGTTTGATCTTGCTGCTAGTAAGCTTGGCCAATTTGCTTTAAATATGGCAAACTAGTTCCCTTCATTGTACCATGGGTATAATGTCTGCATCCTATCTCAGATTGTCAAATGAGATCGTATGTATGAAAGTAGCTTTGTAAAATATTATATATTGGGGCTGGGGATTTAACTCGGTGGTAGAGCGCTTGCCTGACAAGCACAAGATCCTGAGTTCCATCCCCAGCATTCCCACCAAAAAAATTATATAAATACAGAATTATTTTCCTGCTCAGTTTCTGTCTTGGTACCAAGGCATGCAAACCATAAGTGATTAATTATAAATATTTATGACATTTTTAAAATTTAAGTAAAGCTTACCCTCCATTAAAAGTTGAGAGATACAGTGATATAATTATACCTACCTAGGCTGCACATGCTTAGAAGTGATTATAATCACAGTAATTTGGGTAATGTACGTCCTTTGACATTATTCAACCTTAAAGTGAACTGTATGTGATATATAAACTCTTTATTTAAACTCAGATCTAATGGATTTATTTTTGCATGTCTTCCACCTTTCTTAAACACTAACTTCAAATATCCAAAATCCACCAATTATTATGAGGTATTTGGGCTCATAGAAAACCAAGTTCAAGTATAGTTATTTAGATGAAACTGATGTAGTTTGGAAATACATGTGGGCATATTCCCAGCCAGATTTGTGGTTAGAAAAGAGGCTACCTGTTCTAGAAGAGGGTAGTGTGATGGTTACTTTTTGTTGAGACCACTCATCAGCCCAGAGCCTTCTCCTGTAAATCACTAGCTTGGTTGAATAAAATGTTCAACTGAAGTTCATGCAATCTCACAGTTACAAAACTCTTGCCAAAGAGAATTGCAGTGATGCTATCTGCAATCGAATCATTTCCTGTTCAGGTGGGGAACCATCTGAAACTGTAGTCCTGTAAGATTAGTCATAAAGAAATACCTTGGTGGGAGAGACATTGATGAATTGAATGGGCAGCCTAGCAAGTGTGAGGATGAAGAAGGTACCCCAGGTTCCTGGGAACTAATCAGACTTAAAGGCATAGATCAGGATATGCAGGCCCACTCCTTTGGGGTGATCTGAATAAAGCTCCTCTAGGGCATTCAGGTATGTGCTGAACACACTCGGCAGTGGGCCTGGCAGATGGCACATTCCTGTACCGACCTTCCAAGGCCTGCCAGGTTTGCTAGCGTTGGGGAGGTGTGGCTGTGCCCTGGCAGGAACAGCCTCAGTGCCTGCATTTCACATAGCATTTGGTCCTCCCCACTGAATGGTGGGGAGGACCTCCTCCCCTCCTCCCCTCTGAGTCCACTTAGGGGTTGGCATATATTCTCACAACCCTTGCTCCAACCCCGTAATGGAGCTGATTTTTTACTGTCTGTATGTCCCTGGAACTGACTCCACTCCCTGTTTCCTCCAGACTGGGGGTGACCTGGGGTTAGTTAGCCTTTGAGGTTCCACAACTCCTTTCCCACCCCAGCCTGTCTTCATTCAAAGTCACATTCTTAGGCTTGACTAAGCTTTTCATCCAAGAATAAGTGGGGGACTAGACATGTTAGGCTCTAGACCGCTGGCTTGTTTGCTTGGTGCATTCCATTGGCTGTGTGAGGGAAATGTAGGTGTGATACACTCTTGGTCTTCACCCCTATACACACTTTGCTGTTGCCCTTTTGATTTTTTTAATCTGATACTCAGCCTCTCCTCCCCCCACTCACACACATTGGAGTCTCCTAAGCTATTTCTGTCGGTTTAATGATCCCCAGCTGTTGCTGTAGTTCTGGTTGTTTTGCCCAGGAGAAACAGAAGAACTAAAGGAAAAGGGGTCTGGTTTGTGGAGGATCACACAGTGTGTCAAGCAAGTCTGATTCATTTTTTTGAACCCACTAGGGTAAAGCTTCTGAGAGAGGGATGTTAATACTGGGATAATTGAAAATACAGAAAGAAGGAAAGAAAGTACAAGCCCCTATCAGGGAAATTTGAAAAATAAGCATTCTGGATAAATATAGCTAACATTAAATAATACATTGAATATTTCCAAATAGAGAATTTTGAATGTACTCACCATAAAGAAATGATACAAATTTAATGCCTTAAGGTGATGAATATGCTTATTATTCAAATGTGGTCTGCCAAACAAAAACTTAAAAATACACATTCTGCTGATAGGTGTGACATTCTCTGCATTATTCAAAATAATGCTAAAAATTGTGGTATGTGGTAAATGGGTAATTATTTCGTCACTTTGCAATTCTGCTTTTAGCCCTTGCCCTCTCTACCCATGATGTGTGCTGTAGGAACCAAATACAAAAAAGATTTGGTGGTAGGAAAGGTATAGAAATCATTCTTGAAGTGGCCAGAAAAGGTACTGATTTCAGTTCTTCTTTATCCTAAATGCAGGTTTGTTTCATAAAATTTGTGTAAAACCTGCAGTAATGAAATGTTCCATTTGCAAATTTGACCACAGAAACTTCAGGAAATACAAAATTGCAGTACTTAAGACAACACGAACTCCCCTGCAGTTACGCATACTTTTACTTTTGAGGTGTCTTTACTAATCCTGGGTGTGGGGAGTGGGGAAATCCTATAATTTTAGCCACTAGTCTTATAACTTTCGCTCTCATACACTGTACAAAGTCTAATTTTATGGAGGAAAATTTTTGCTGCAACAACCTTTACCAAAATTTATTTAAAATCTTTAATTTTTAAAAATCAAGGAGCTAAATTCTTTTCTTTTTTTGTATATTAGTGATCAAACCCACAGCATTGTACCTGCTAGGCAAATAATGTACTACTAAGCTACATCCAAGTCCTCCAATAGCTAAAATTTTATATCACCTAGGATTTAAGTATGAGAAATTATCATTTTCTTTGAATACCCATAAAGAACTTTATACATATATTTAAAGAACTTTCAGATTTTGTACATGTATATCTATATACATACATATAAACCTTATGCCTGAACTTCTGCCTTCTGCTAACTATTCTGTTCTCTAATCCTTCGCCAAGAAAAGGTGTATTATTTTGTTGGTTAGTTTTTTTCCTTGGGGTACTAGGGATTGAACCTACGACCTTTGCACTTGGCTACATCCTCAGCCCTTTCTATTTCTTATTTTGAGATGGGGTCTTGCTAAGCTCTGATCTTCCTGCCCTCAGCCCCTCAAGTGGCTGGGATTATAGACACATACCACTGCACTCAGCCAAAATGTCATTAATTACTAAAAACACTGAAAGTTAATTTCAAAGATGTCAAGAAATTAAATAGGAAAAACTTATCAAGAGAACTTTAAATACTTTAGTAGAAAAAGCTAACTTTCTAAGTTTTTGTGTAATCTATAAGGTACAAGCATACTTCATGCTTCATTGTGATTATTCTGCTATGCTGGATATTTATCAAGTCCATATTATAAAGATACAGATAGCAGAAGTACATTAATTCAGTTTTAAGAAAGATAACCTTTTGTCTCTTCTTGCTTGCTGTGGGCTACCCTGTTCTGAATTTTGAATCTACTCATCACCTGCCCTCAAGAAAGCTGGGTGCGGATATCAGCACGAGTCTTACCAGTAGAGATTGGCAATTCAGATTCCAGACTGTCCACATTTTCTGGGCAAACACCTAGAACCAGTGCCACAGCGAAGGTGCTGTTCCTGGTGCCTTTCATGTTGGCAGGGATTCTTCAGATGGCCCTGTCCAAATGTGCCAAGCACATAAGCACATTTCCAGTTTACATCTGTACCATTTAGGCATCGGGTGTATGCTCGGATCTTATGCGGTAGAGTTTGGTTTTTTCTAAGAGCCAGGTCCTGCTTTGTTGTCCGGGCTGGCCTCAGACTCCTGAGCTCAAGCAGTCCTTCTGCCATGGCCTCCTGAGCAGCTACTGCACCTGGCTGCTGTGGTGGAGTAGTTTGAATATTGCCTTAGAACCCTGGGAAGGAGCCTCTGATGCCACTGCTGTGGCTGGTGGTTTGAGATGTCTACTGCAGTTAGAGAAGAAGCTCTTGGAGGAAATGAGCAGCTACCCAAAATGAAATGATGAGCCCCAGACTTGACACTGTGGGAAAGAGTTTAATTTACCTACCTATGTATGTATGATTAATACTTTTGATATGACTCTGCCATTAAGTGTGATGTGTAGTAGAAAGAACACAGACTTTGGTGTCAAGCCAGCCTGTGTTTGAACTCTGGCATTGCCTCTCACTGGCTCTGCCACCAGTTACTCAACCTCTTTTGAACCTCCGTTCCTTCATCTATAACGTCGAGGTAACACATACCTCAAATAGCTCTGGAGATTGAATCACTGTAGTAGTACACTTAACCCAATGACTGCTTAATGTAGGAGTTAAACATACTAGAGTCCTCATTTCTTAGATGCTAGCTTTCTTCCAAGACACATCTTTTCTCAGTGCCTTTGTGCTGGCTGTGCTCTCCAGAATACTCTTTCGAGAGGTTGGGGATTTAGCTCAAGTGGTAGAGTGCTTACCTCGCAAGCCCAAGGCCCTGAGTTCAATCCCCAGCACTGCCCTGCCCCCCCAAAACCCCAGAATACTCTGATCTTTTTCAGTTTATTATATCATGTAGGTTTCTGTGTGTGTTACTTTCTCCTCAGGAAGGCCGTCTCTGTGTCCTCTTCCTAAAATTACCACCCCTCCATTACACTATGTTCTCTTAATGCAGTGTTGTATTTTTCTTCCATATTGCACAATTTTCATATTTCTTGTCTCTCACCCCCAACATATGCTCTGCAAGGGCGGGTCCGTGTTACTAGTTTATCACTTAGCACAGTGCCTGGCATATATAGGTTTCTAGGTACATATTAAGTCAGTGAGTGATTGAATGAATGAATGAACCAACTGAGAACCTTTTGAGTAGTAGAGGAAAATCCTGTGGCAGAATACAAGAAGTTGTACTGGGAAGCCAGTGTTTCTGCCTTTAAGAGTAGATAGATATTGCTGCACTGAGAGCTAAATGGGAAGTGAGCCTGTGTCTGGAAGGAGCCCCTTTGCATGCCTTTTAGGTTTGGATACTATTGTCCTATTAGTCTTGGTTTCCTTTGGAATTTGAATAAAGCAGCCTTTTCAGCCTTCAGTAGTTCTGATATGTACCATATATGTCATATACAATTCACTGCAATTCCCTAGATTTTCCCCTACTTAGTATATAGATGTTTTTTACAGCCACATCATATTGATAGGACTGTCGTTTTATAACATAGTTGATTGGTGTGTTTTATGAACATTGACAGGCAGAATGTATAACAGTGCAGGACTCCAGCTCTAAATTCTGACAGAGCTAAATTAAACAGAGCTGGGTTCTAGTTTCTCTTTACTAACTCTGTGACCTTGGAATCTCTAAATCTCAAGTTTTTTGTCTATAAAATGAGAATAGTATTTTCCATATAGTTTTGTTGTAAGAATTAAAATGATGCATGTTCTTACCATTTTATAAATACTATACAATACAGAAACCTTTTATTTTGTATATTTTAATAGCTCATGTTAGATTTTCTTAAGTTTGTCCTTTGTAAGTTACCAGACTGGGTGAATAAGTAGCAAAGTTTACCAACCAGGAAGGTATTTCCTCTAGAGCTCTGCCTTTTATCCCTGTCAGATTAAATAGAACATACTTATCACTTAGTAGTATTAGTTCTGATTTCTAAAACTTGTTATTTGAAAAATGAATTTAACTCATGCTCATGCACTATATGCAGAGACGGAAGAGAAATTCATGGAATTGTGAAATGGCTTAATGATTGAGCATATCAATAAAACAGTCAAATTTGAAATGTCATTATAGTTTTGGGATGTGTTTTTTCAAAAGTAAAATTAGCAATTCTTCTATAATGTGTTTACAGCACTACATTATCGTTAATTGTATTTGTGCCACAGAGTACTTTATAATTTGAATGTTTCGAAAGGTTCATTATTATTTGGTCTTCATAATTAATTATTTATGGAATTAATCAGTAATTTCTTTCTGTCCAAGAGATGGCAGCATTTCAGTTTGAAAAAACCTGACCTTTGATATGTTTTTAGTAATTGATTCATAAATATTTCTGAAGGAACAGTCAAAACTATTAGTTTATACAATAAACTTTTAGACTTACACAGATAGTACAGAATCCCCATATATCCTTCACCCAGTTGTCCTTAACATTATCGTCTTACGTAACTGTAGTACATTTGTCAAAACTAAGAGATTAACACTGATGCATTACTATTAAGTAAACAAACTTTTTTGGGGTTTCATCCATTTTCCCACCAATGTTCTTTTTCTGTTCCAAGATCCTGTCCAGCATACCTAACATTGCATTTAGCCACATGATTTTTAGATAGTGAATCAGTAGGACTCTAGAGACAATTTACTGTTTTTTTCTCACCTCTGCTTCCTCCTTTTTGTCCTATCTCTGGATCTGAAATTTAGCAGCTCCTCCTTCTCTAGCAAAAGATAAACAGACTTTTCTGAGTCCTTTAACCACTGCTTCTATATTCAAAGCTTAGAATTTTAGAAACATGCTTTGAACATTCATTGTATGTTTAATTTCAGTGATGAATGGTACTGATTCTTCTGCCCTTCTCTGGGTTTTGCTTTTGGACATAGCAGGTGCGTAGAATCTGGGAACAGAGCAAGCTTCACTGACTACGTGTTCTTGAATTGCCTTCCAGAGGAAAACAGTCCCCTTCCCTTTGCCTTTCTCTTTCTCTCTCCCTTCTCCTCCCCCCACCAAGAACAGCTTGAGGTATGATTTTTAAATAAGGATATTTTGATGTAATGAAGTCCCTCTCACATTGCAGAATAAAGTTAATTCTTTGGAGACATGATATCCAATTACTAGCAGTTCTGCATTAGAGAAAAATCTCTGATGTTAAGGCCTCTAGTGCAACATTTGTAATCTGTCTTACAGTTTATAAAGCACTTTCCATGTATATTGTGGATTTTATTACTTTTAGTGGACAGGGAATAGTTTTCAGAATTGTGTTATAGTGAGAAAACTGAGGCTAAAAGAAGTGATGAGGTAACAGCAGAGCAGGACTGGAACCCACACTTTGATTTCTTTCTCCAATGTCCTTTGGTCTTTCCTTAAAGATTGATTCTGTAGGTGTATTGCATTCACTTGGAACTTATAAAATATTAAGATAACCAGCTCCATATGTAATGCTCACTCTTTTCCTTAGAAATCATCAGTAAACCCTTTTGGTTAAGGGTAGGAATGATAATAGAATGCAGTGGACTTGTAAATGCTATTGTTTACTATGCCAAAAAAAGAAAAGAAAAGATGTTGTTATATTTTAAAGGCCAGAAATGCATATCTGCTGCAGTGTATACTATGTTAACCAATTCAGATTGGTTTCCAAATTGAAGGAAGAAAATGAATCATGCAAGGGGGTAGAGAAACTGTTTTTAGGAAGCTTATAAAACTTACATACAGGTTGACTATCTCTTTCCCTAAAATGTTTGGGATGAGAAGTGTCTTAGGTTTTGGATTTTGTAGATTTTGGAATGTTTGCATAGACTTTATGTGTTCAGCTTCCCTAATCCAAAAATCCAAAATCCAAAAATGTGGATTAGAGAAGCAAGAGAGAGAAGCAGTTCAGTGGGATGCTGTAGGACAGGGTAGGAGTTGAGAACCAGAGATCAGGAGAGGTGGTGGATCTGAGCAAGAGAATACATCTCTATTCTCTGTCTTTCTAGGCTTTATCAGGAAAGATTGTAGGAGGATCTTAGCTCATTTTCTGTTGGACCCACAAAATACTATGGACCTGAATAATTTGTGGAGAATAAAAATTTATTTGACTTGTGGTTCTGGAAGCTGGGAAGTCCAAGGGCATGGCACCAACATCTGGTGGTAGCCGTCTCCCTGCATGACAGCATGGTGAAGGGCATCACATGGTGTGACAGAGCGCGGGTGCTGGCCCAGGTCCCTCTCCGTCCTCTCAGGGAACCAGTCATGCACCATGGCGGCCCCGCCCTCATGACCTCATGTAATCAGTTGTAGTGACCACTGGAAGGCCCCATCTCCAGTACCATGAACATATAGATTTGGAGTTTCAATTTCCAAGTCATGAACTTTTGGGGAACACATTCAAACCCTAGCAGGGAGTATACAGTAAGTGGGGGCCCCAGAAGAGTGTTGCTTTTTGGGAATGATATGAAGAAACTGCTTAAAATCTGTAATACAAACTGATCATGAGAATAAAGACTAGTTCATCTGTTCATTTGTCCTACTCCACATAGAAGGGATTTTGCTTTTTGTTTTTAAAAAAGATTACTAGTATATGTGTGTGATAGATAATATATTCGTTATGGGTTCTTCGTTTATATCCATATCACATCTTAATCCTCTTTTATTTTCCCTTCTCCTCTCCTCTTTTCCATCTCCTCCCATCCCCAGATTCCTTTCCCATCTCCACAAAGTCTATCTCTGTTTCCTGTCATCGTCTCTCCTTATATTTTGCCTGTTAAATTATTTTTACTTTGGATTTCTCGTATAAGAGAAAGCATGTGATATTTAACTGTGTCTTGATTTATTTCACTTAGCACTGGGGACTCAAGATGCATCCATATCTTGTTTCCTTTTCTGACTTCCAGTGTTGGGTAGTAGTGCCTTTGCTGCTGCTGTAAGATCTAAAAGTTAGGTAACTATTTAAAATTTGGGGAGTTGGGGATTTATCTCAGTAGTTAGAGTACTTGCCTAGCAAGCACAAGGCACTGAGTTCAATCTCCAGCACCAAAAAAAATTAAAAAAAAATTTGTTGTTTTTAAGAAACTAACATTTCTTTTCAGTATTTTTGTGCACATGTTTCACACACAAGTCTCAATAAGACTTGAATTTGCCAGTGACCTTTAGGAGCATGGCAAGCCCATTTTTGGCTATGTGCTAGCCAAACCTGGGTCTTTTTAAGTAAAAGTCTGTAACACAGACTTATTATAGACATTAATATCTTTCTTATAGCACTGTAATGATTTGACTCCCTTTTTCCCTATTAAACTTAAGAATTTGGTGAGAATGAGAACCGTGTTTTCTTCAAATACGCATCCCTAACATTCTGCCTTGACTTTGAGAGTACATGAGATGTTTGTATGCAGAATGGAATGCATGTAGTATCTGTTGTCTTTGAAAATGTTCTTCACACTTCTTAGTGCTACTTTGATTTTTTTTTCCCTCCTGAAACTGTAAATGCCAGTAAAAGTAGGGGCTGTATCTGTCTGGCCCCTACAGCATCTCTACAAGAAGCAGTGTCCGACATATAGCGGACTTCTCCGTTCTCTAATGAATATGGAAGAAGACAAGCTTTGATAAAGATCTGAGGAAGACGTAAATACAGCGTAGATCTAAGGCAGAGACACACAGACCAAGTGCTTCAGGATCCCTAGCAGTTACACACACAAAAATACAATAATGGCAGCACCCCCCTCCAAATACAGTAATGGGAATAAGTGAGTCCATGTGCTTTAATTTACTAATTTTTAGGACTTCCTAGTATCTTAAAACAATTGACTGTATAAAGCAGAATGTAAATGGGAATAATTATCACAGAACATTAAAGGAAGAAAAATTGTGGATTCTAGTGTCTGATCTCTCTCACAGTTTATTCTCTCCATTAAAACATTTATCACAACTTGTACATATTTGTTTGCTGTCACTTTTTGATGTCTGTTTTCCCACTGGACTGAAAGCTTTATATGAGTAGAGACCATAGGTTGTTGAGTATATTCTTATTAAGTGAATGAATGGGCAACACTCTCCCCACCTCAACTCTCAACCCCTCTACTAGTGGTGATGCTAGAAATTAACCCAAGCAGCAGAATTGGGGTAATACCACTTCTGGGGGTACCCTTCACCTACTTTTAATTGTATACCCTAAGAATGAAACTAGTGAGTGTTCAGAGTAGCCTTTGGTTCTGAGTGATTATGTTTTTACTATTTGGATATTGCTAAGAAATTTTTTAGGTATAGAGAATTAAACATACCAGTAAAATAGGTGTAATTCACTGCTGCAAAGATGACTATTCTAATTATCACTATACTGAGCTTTTCATAAGGTTAAAACCCAACCGTCCCTTCTTGGATCTTCCTAGTAAAACATATTTTCCAGTTTGAAGCTAGGAGTAGTGGCGTCTGTTGCTGAATTAAGTTGGATTTGCTTATTTATTCTGGGGCTGCTGCCTGAAGGCTAGAAATGGGGTGGGAAGAGTTCAAGGCAGGAGAAAACCTTGATAATTTTCGTAAGGAATGCAGAGCCTGCCCGGTGATGGCAAAGCTTTTAGAGCTTTCAGTGCTATAAACAGTCTGCTGCAGCACACATGCCATGGGTTCGCAGCACTGGCCTAGGATTTCCCACTTTGTGTTTTTGTTTCTTTTCTTCTTCCCATTCTTCTCTGGCTGGCAACTCAGTTGAGTCACTGTCCAGCAGCTTTAAAGACATCTGTTCATCTATATATAGACTGCTCACACAGACCTATTTAGAAACAGATGAAATATAAATTTGCGGAGTTCAGTAACAGTGAAGGCTTGTGCACAAATAGGTATTTTTCTTTAGTTTTCATTGACTTGGGTTATGGTAAGGAAACCTACGTAGTGATATCCAGCGAAGTAGATTATGTCAAATTCTTACTCTCTCAAATCTGCCAGATTTACACTGTCTGTGAAAATAATCAGTTGAACTGGTTTTAGATTTTGTAGAGTGTGCAAGAGTAGATGAGCATTAAGGCTGTGGTCACTGAAATATGCTCCTGACTGGGGTGACTTCTGCAGTGAGCACAGAACATACGGCTCTGTGCAACTTACTAAAAATGAGCTATTAAATTACTTTTTGTAGATAATTCCTAAGGCCTGGAAGCGTAAAGTCATTTTGTTTAGCGTGCTTAGAATTAAAAGGAATAAAGATAACTAAGGAGAGGAAAAATTCATATAAATGCTGTTTCATTGTAGTTGAAAATCATAGAAGAAGGATCACTGAAAATACGTACAACAAGCAGATTATAAAATGAAGTATAGGCCGGTGGCCCTAATTAAGGGTTTCAGTCTTTCCCTCTCCTTACAAACATGGTTAGAGGCAGCTGAAGATGGTATGGAATGTAGTATATACCTGCAGTTAAGTTGAAGCAATATTCAGGACAATACTGAGACAGAGTAAATTCTATTTTAATGGAAAACTTGGTCAGATTTTAGATAAGCATGGAGTTGAGAATTAAATTCTGGGAGGTACAAGATGGAGTTTTCAGGTAACTGAACTTTAATTTTCTTTAGTCTTAGGAATGGAAAAGGTTTATTTGATAAACTTTCCTCTGAACTTGAGCTGTGTGTGTATCTGAATGCATCTTTACTGTGCTCTCCATGAAACACTTGAATCAGAAATTGATTGAACAACAAGTGTGTTGGCTTTCACAGATTCTCTTGTCTTTATGAAGCCAGAAATTTTTCATTCAGGAACTTTACATAATAGCTTTCATGACCCTGTCTGTGTGTGGTTTTATTAGGAGGGCTATGCTTGGGCACTTACCACTGTTTTTATTAATTATTTGTTTCTTTGAAATATTCAGGCTTATTGAATTGCATTGTTTCCCTATGCTCTGAAATAAAATTGTCAAATTTAATTATTTTCTACTAGTCTATGTTTTACTGGACTTTATGACAAATAGTTACACTTTTATCCCTTTTCTGCTTTATTCGGCTGAGCTTCCTCTTTTCTTTCCTACAAAGACATATTGCACACTATAAAGTACTCACACTGAAAGAAAAAAGACTGGGGCTGGGGATTGAGCTCAGTGGTTAGAGTGCTTGCCTTGCAAGCACAAAGCCCTGAGCTCAATTCCTGGCACCAAAAAACAAACCAACAAACAAAAACTCACACTTTGGAGTTACAGAGACCTGAGTGTTAGTCGTAGTTCCAACACTTTTGAGTTGTGCGACACAAGGCAAAATTTTAAAGGTCTGTCCTTTAGTTTCTGGTAGAGTTGGGTATTTAGCTCAGTAGTAGAACTCTTGCTGAGGCCCTGAGTTTGATCCCCAGCACCAAACAAACTAACCCCCAAATAGTCTTTTGTAAATTGGAGATAAGAACTGTACCATCCTCACAGGTTTTTGTGTATGTGCATGCATGTGTGTGTGCACGCGCACGTGTGCACGCACGCACACATGTGCACTGGGGGGTGAGTTCAGGGCCTTGTGCTTACAAGGCAAGTACTCTAACCACTGAGCTAAATCCCCAGCCTCACAGGCCTTTTTGTTTGTTTCTCTTTCCTTCCAGTACTGGGGCTGGAACCCAGGGTATTATACATGCTGGGCAAGTGCTGTGCCACTGAGCTGCACCCTCTACCCTTTTAAAAAAATAACTTAAAAGCACACAGTCATCTAACATAGAGTTTGATACATCATAACAGATGCAATGACTCCTTGTTGTTATTTATATTTTATTCATATAATTGTTGCTGATCTTTGGTTACAGTTTATTCTAAAATGAAGTTCCTAGATTAATTTGAATTTGTTTCACTGAAGTTGATCATCTGAACTCCTTTGACCCCGTTCTGAATCATCCATTTTCCTCAGCCCCTTTGTCCTATGTCTAGTAGCAGAGAATGAACCGAGGTAGTCACACTCTGACCCTGTTAGCTCAGCACAGCAAGTTTCAGAAGATCCTGGAAAAGCAAAGTGAGGAGCTCAGGTTCTAGAATCAACATTTGGCCCCAAATCCCATTCTCCCTCTTATTAGTGAGATAATATTAGATAAATTAATCACTTGAGGCCCCAGTCTCCTTCCCTGCAAAATGACCTGACCAATACCTGTCACCAGAGAGTGAAGATTAAATGATCAAAATCACAGAAGTATGTAGAACAGTGTTTGGCACAAAGCATTCTCTAAATGTCAGCCCCTGTTGTGGCTTTTGCTATTTTATCTATTTATTTTTTCAAGGCTTTGTTTTAAATGTTAATTTGTAAAATAATAATCTCTTGGTTAGATTTCTCAGTCTGTGTGTTATTGTTTTGGGATCCAGTTCAGTTCAAGAAACAGTTATTCAGGCCTACAGTGTGTGAAGTACTAGGGGGCGTACATCAGTGAGATACGTTCCTTACCCTCCGGGTGTTTATAAGCTAGTAAGAGGGATATGTTCAGGATACTACTACAAAGGAAAATGTTACTCTGCCTTTCATAACAGGTAAAAGATAGCTCACAGGAGGCCCAGAGTAATTCTGGGTGCAGGGGAGAGTCAAGATCAGATGAAGAAGGTGGGCATTTCCAGGTAAAGAGAATAAAAGAGGTAGGAAAAGGTTCATGATTCTTGGGGAAGCATATCAGGGCAGCCTTGATTGGGATGCCTTAGGGAACAACACAGTCCTCATAAGGGCATAGCCATGAACTACCACTGCTGTATGGGAAAGCATGTGAGGTAAAATTGGTAAGAGGAGTGAGGAGGCAGAGGAGTTGAAGTAGGCATAAGCAGGATCCTTGTTATGGTTCTCCCATTCTTAGAGGCCTCCCTAAAAACTTCTCTGTGGCAAAGGCCTTAATTAGGACACTGTGATTCCTGGTGGCTGGAGGTTCTCCTCAGACAGGACTTGCAGGGCCCCTGTGTTGAAGACCTGTCATGTAAGGGGACTTCCCTTTGCCTGTGGGATCCTCTTAACACCCTTCTGAACATCTTCTCACTTAGTCTCTCAACAGTAGCTGTGCCATCATCATTCTGCATAGTTGGCAATTATTACATCGCTCAGGTTCCACTGCCCTTTGACATAGAGAAAATTGATTTTTAACTTAATAAAAATCCCTGTTAAATTGTTTAAGTAGTGTTCCTAGAGTGGAAATAGGAGAAAAACTCATCACTGTCTGCTAGCCCGGATGTGCTTTGAGTCATCTAGCTTGTACGAAAAGTCACCTAGCTTCACTCAGAAAAAACCCCTGAAAAGAAATGAAAAGAAAGAAAAGAGGTGTATTAATGGCAAAATATCTTTTAGTCTAGAGAAATGCATTGCTTGGTGAAAATAGCTATAATTTTTAAATACAAAAGAAAAGATTTTACAAATAACCAGTACTTCCTGGTCCCAGAGAGTAACAGCGTCACCCGCCATCCTTACAGTGTAAATGTTCCCTGAGAAAGTGTACAGCATTTGGAAAGCTCTTTCTGCTGGGTGCTGGTCCTCATTATGATGTTTTCTTTGAGTTCCGAATTGGTGTTTTTCAGTCTTTGGCGGAGGACCCAGTGTTGTAGGAGGTTTTGAGCAAAAGGCTCTGGTACTTTGTGGATTGTTATCGCCCTGCAAGACCCTTCGCAACTTCCTCTCGCCGCCCACAGCAGAATACGGAAACCATGCTGTATCAGGCCACTTCTGCAATTACACACAGTTGCAATTCAAGGGCTCTTTCTTTTGTGCTACACCCTTCGGTTTCTAGATTTTCTTTGCATGTGAAAATGTGTCTTTTGAGGTGGAATGCACCACTCATGCTTCATCTCTCCTCTCTCTTTGCTACCCTGCAGTGCTGCAGTTGAAGCTCCAGCAGCGCCGCACCCGGGAAGAGCTGGTGAGCCAAGGGATCATGCCGCGTAAGTGCCTCTCTCGGCGTTTGACAGAGTTGCCTTTGGGTCATGACTCTGGAACCAGGGTGTTTGGAAGCATCTCACATAAAACAAGGGGGACCGGATTGATTTTTCATGCATCTCTGCTACGTGCTTTTCTAATTTCAGTAATCTTCAATCTCTAAATAGTTAAGATAATGGTCCTCATTGATCAAGTCAGTGAGACAAACAGCATTAGCTGAAAGGGTGCCAGTGAATCATCCTTTTTTTTTTTTTTGAGTCGCACCTCAAAGGATTTCTATGCCCTTTACAGGAGACACATATTTTGTGCTGAGGTGTTGTGGGAAAGAATCCGTTTCTTGCATATGCTTTGCCTTCATGTTTAGGTTGTTAGGATGAGAAACCCTCACCCTGCCTACTTTGAATGGGTATTTTCAGTGAACTGCAGCTGAGTTGAGAGTGAAGGCCTGGGATACGCGGGGCGGCATGGGTGGGAGTGTGCCTGAGTGGTGTCAGGGTGCTGGCTCAGTGGGGGCAGAGCTGCAGCCCTTGGGGGAGAAATGAAACCAAACCTTGGAATCCGTTAGTAGAAAGAAAATCTGCCTTGAATACCTACAACATTATAAATGGAGGGAAAGTTGGAACCAGCGTTGAGTTTGCTCTTTTCAACATTTCTAAGCTCTCAGCAGAGAGCGTAGACTCTCCCTCTTCTGCTTACATGCCATCACCACTTGGATACACCCTGACGAAGTAAAAAATACATATATGTCATGCAGCAGCTTCTGGCTTCATGGTGGGAGAATCGATATTTAACTCAATGTATGCTGCTTTGCTGCAACCATTTTTCCTAACATTCACTTAGAGTATTAATATGTGCTGATGGATAGTGCAAGATATATCTCTTGCTGTCTAGAGATTTATATGTAGAAGGTCCAGACTGCTTATAAAAAACGAGACCAATAAGATCATTTTAGAGTTTAGTAAGTGCTATGACAAATTAGCTGGTAGATGTATTAACAAATAATAAGATTCAGATGGGGTCACTTTTTTGTGTGTGTGTGTGCTGGGGATCGAACTCAGGGCCTTGTGCTTGTGAGTCAAGCACTACCAGTGATCTAAATCTCCAGCCCCTAGATAGGGTCACTTTGGATAAGATGGGCAAGAAGGCCTCCCTGAAAAGGAAACATTGGACCTGCGATCTGAAGGATGAATTGGAGTCAGCCCTTAGAAAGTGAGAAGATGACTCAGGAAGAAGGAAAAGGAAGTATAAGAGCCTGGTGCCGGGTCCACAGAGGCATAGCAAGTGAAAGAAGGGGCAAGCGGAGATGGACAAGGGCACAGACCCAGAACCAGGGCCTGTCAGCCACATAGAAGAGGCAGATCTGACTTTAATACAATAGGAAGCCACTGATGGCTTTTAAGCAAGTGAGATGGTATTTGAATTATGTCATGGTATTGAGAGATCAGTTTCTAAGAATTGGAACCTAAAGTAAATGTAAACAGCCAGAGATCTGTTTCTGTCCTAAGCATCAGCCGGAACCTGTCTCAATTTAATCTTTTTGTTTTCTTCAGTTTACCACTAAACTGTTTAGCGTGCTCTCTGCTGTGGTTCTCTATTGAAGTAGCCCCCATCTCCAACCTGTAGTGTCAGGTGGCTTGTGTAGTGGACCAGTAATATGATGAAGGAGGGCTGCACTGGACTGTGCAAAGCACTCCAGATCTGTCATTCTGCAAACCTTGCAGTGGAGCAAGGTAGCCAGCATCTTATCTGCTTCTGCCTTTCACAACAGACATTTTGCAATTAGTGTCTCCTTTGTGCTTACGGTGGTAGTCTTACCCTATAGAAATTAAAAGAAACAGGAGCATGCTACCTTCCCTTAAGGCACTGAATAGCCAAAATTGGGGTAGCCACAGTCGTCCATTCACAAAAAGAGCCATTCAGTGCTGATTTATGAGATGCTGACTGTAATCACACCACTAGTTCTGACAGCATAACGCTATTTCTTGGAATTAAAAACCCCCGTGTTACCATTCCTGTCTTTCACTTAGACTAGGTACTGCTGGAGATCATTGTTTAATAGAATTTATCAATTATAGTTTCTTTGCTTAGGATCCCTTGTTGTATCCTGTGTTGTTAAAACAAATGATGCTTCCATTATTGCTATTATCTGTTTGTACATCCCAATAAGCCATGAACTCCTTGAGAAAGTGTCTTATTTATGTTTCTGGTCCTGAATGAATGGGTGAAGACAGCCATTTTTAAATCAGGGTGTGTAGCTTGGTGTGGTGGCACACTCCTGTAAACCCAGAACTCTGGAGGGCTGAAGCAGGAGTATTCCAAGTTCAGGCTCAGTCTGGGCAACTTAGTGACATTCTCTCTCAGAATAAAAAATAAAAATAAAAAAGGGCTGGGGATTTAGCTCAGTGCAAAGGCTCTGGGGTCAATCTGCCCCACCCCCATGCCCACAGACAGGAAGATAACACTCTGTTGCAAATCTGGTGGAATTCTGTACATGGAATTTGGGAAAATGCTCCCATTTTGTTAAGAGTATTCTAAAATTGTTCTGTCTATAATTGTGTGTTGTGCATTGTTCTCTGTATCTGTGAAGTGAGAATAATTGCCTTTCTGTTAGGGATAAAACTGACTTGCTTCTGTGAGAATACCACCTCTTCCCACCTACCAAGAGCCACTTTCACCTGTGGGCACAGTCTTGTTTTTTGTGTGTTCTAGTAGCAGACTCTTAGATTATGAAAAAGAAGTTAAAGTCTGGGAATAGTTTCCAGTGTGAAATTCCCAGCTCATCTACGTACGCAATTATCCGTGATAAGGTCCTGAGTTCCCAAAGATGTGGCTCGTTATTTCTGCCCAGAGCAGCCCCACGTCAGCAGTCCCTGACTTGTGCTGCAGTCTCCTCATCGCTTGGCTCCCACTGTCTTTACTAGTTCTGCCACTCACCACCTCTGCTTATCTTTTTTTAAAAACATGAGCCGTGCTGGAGACAAACTGCAGCTGGACAGCAAGTTGTTGAGATTTGGAGACTGAAAAAGTGGCATCTAGTTTAGAGGGCCCCTTCGTTTCCCATTTTGTTGCCCTGAGGACTTATCTGAGGGGGGCTGTGAATTAAAGTTGGTTACACAGTTTAGGAGGAAGGCAGGGCTCTCAAGCCAGGGGAGGATCAAAGCTGCCATGGCTACATTTTCTCTCATCATTTCTGCTTTATACCTTTTATCAAACTCTTCTCATTCCAGCCCTTTTTCCAGCTCTGGGAAGAAAACCCACCCAGTTCATTTTGCAGAACACTTATACAAGTTCCCAGATGTGACTGGTTTTCACTGTAGACATGGTATCTGCAGGACATGATGCGTACTTCAGGGGCTCCTTTCTCTTCAGGGACATTCTTCTTCTCTGTATTGTCCACAGTTGATGGATGGCCTTTGCAGAGCAGTTAGGGGATCAGAGAATACTCCAGTTCCTCCGTACCTCTCTCTGTTGCTTGATGTTCATGCCTTTTGACTGTGGGATATGAAGCTGGTCTCTGCTTTCTGCTGTGCTGTTAAACAGGATCATTTCCCAGTATCCTTTATTCTCATTATGTAAACATATGTCTCAAATTTAATGCCACTAAACCCTACCAAGTACAGAGTGCTACATAGCAAAGGCCCACTTTCTGAACTTTCTCAAATGCCGTTTGCAGTTCAGCAAATCTTACGGGCGAGGGAAGCTGGTACACACAAGGGAGTAGGTCTGTAAGTCCAGAGATTGTTACAGCCAGGAATGCCGCTGGGTCCTGGAGAAAGGCGCACAGAGATGAGGTCCTGAGGCGAAGGGGGAAGTTAAGAAAAGTTGCAGAGGAATAACCTTTTAAAGGAAAATAGGGATAGTCTCCTGACTAAGGCAAAAGAGAAAGAAAGCTCCTGAGGCCTCTCTGCTTGAGAGAGAAGAGCTACATTTGTTTTTTCTTTCTCTGCCTGTTGTTAGTGGAGACTCCTTGAGAAAAAGCACAGAGCAGCAGCCTGTTCTGATGTTACAGTTAACTCCAATCCATTAGTTTTCCATGTACAAATAGTGGGAAAACCTTGATGCCTTGACAAATCATTATTTCTGGGCATGGTGGTGCATGCCTGCAGCCCCAGCACACTGGGAGGCAGAGGGAGAAGGATTGCAAGATTGAGCCTACCCTGGGTAGGTAGTGACTTAGCAAGACCCTGTCTCAAAATGTTAAAAAGGGCTAGGAATATGGCTCAGTGAGAATGCCCTAGGTTCAATCCCCAGTCCTGAAAAAAAACGAAGAATTATTTTTGTTTTAGAGATTCTAAGGACGGGTCTTCTCGAGCGAGCGTGTCTTCTCTTTCCTTTTATGTATGTATTTGTAGGGCTGGGGAATGAGCCCAGGCCTCCCTTCACATGTGCTAGGCACTCTCCACTGAGCCATCCTGCCATGTCAGTTCACCGTGGGTGGTGTTTCCTGTGCCCAGCCGGTGTTGTAGAAGACCCTAACCTCTGAATGGCGAGTAGAATCCAGAGGGTGTGAGGGCAGCACAGTGCAGGGGGCATCCAGTTAGTGCCAGTCCAGAGGTACATCAGACTCCTGGGTTCTTGGAAGGTATTCAGTCATGTTGCCAAGTAGAAAAGCAAGATCAAGGTTGGGGATTTAGCTCAGTGGTTAGAGTGCTCACCTTGCAAGCACAAGGCCCTGAGTTGGATCCCCAGTACCAAAACAAAACAAAAAAAAAAAAAAGAAAAGAAAAGAAAAGCAAGATCAACCAGCTAGTTTTGAGTGGTGCATCAGTTTGCAAGTAGGCCCCGTGTATCTCACATTGATCCTGGAAAGAATGGCTTCATATCATGGGGTCCTGCAGCTCTGTTTTTAATAAGCTTTACTGCATCTTGACTCTCTACCCTCTGTTTCTGTGTTCTGATTACTTTGCTGTTCTT